>CAJQUW010007413.1:0-20852 GCA_907163375.1 Prostheceraeus crozeri | reverse complement strand
GGGTGATTCTCAAAAATTATACAAAATCGATAGTCCGAATTTATAAAAGGAGATCTAAGCGATAGATAGTGGTATTAATGCATCCGGAGCTTCATGAGACATCTATGAATGTATCCCTGCCACATCAAGGGTAAATTTTGTATTAAAATTGAATAGCACCCAGATGTAAATTAATAATCCCTAAAATCATTGAAGTAATCCTGTCCCAAACTTGACAGTCTCATGTTTCAACGATTCTTTCTTCCATAATATGGTTTCCAGCTGTAAGAATCTTGGTTTGTTATCACAATTGCATCCTATTTTAGACATCTATCTTGAGTTTAGGTGGAAAACAATATTCCATCCCAAATTTAGGACCCACCATATACCTGTCCCAGGAATATGGTGTAACTCGTTCGATGCATAATTAGTGGAACTTTTGTGAATTTTTCTCTTTGCATTCTATGTTTCAGAACATCTATTGAGCACGAAATATTATTATAGGCTATGTGTGCATCAGAAATACAGGAGTTATTCTAGTGGCATTTAATGATTTGTATGATATCGGATCATATACATAACGATCTTTTTTAAGTGAGCAGAGAAACGTAACTCGGTCGATGCACAATCTGTCGCAGAATTGGAGGGTAAGAATAGTTCAACCAGCTTGTGCTTAAGAAGCACCCTAGGTATGCATAACAATCACATATTAATTTTTCCGAAACCCCTTCAGCTTTGGAAGAAGACTCTAAAGATACCACAAAATGTAACTCGTTCGTGCGTGACTCGTTCGATGCACGTGCATCGAACGAGTTACAAGATGCATCGACCGAGTTACGCGCGAAATTCAGATTTACTAATTTGTCTTTTATTCAACGTGATATGACTCACATCATGTCCCGACTGTGTGATGAACAAGGACTCAATCATATTGCTTACCATTGCCAGTGTCGGGTCGCATAGATATCCACAAAATGTCCATTCTGATTGCGAGCCAACGCTCTCTTACGTTCGTGTCAGTATTTTGAAATAGTCAAAGGAATATATATGCCTGTTTTTGCGTGGCAACAATGGTCAGCGAGATATCGGAACGTTTCGACATTCAAATATGTTCTTCATTCGTCGTCTGTGTCAGCGTCAACGAACAGTTAAACTCATTCTGATCGGAAACTGAGGAAGCAACGGTAAGTGTTAACATTAGAATCGAAGAGAATCATGTCTACACGCTATAATGCCGAAACAAAAAAGCCAACCATTGTATAATTATAGATTTCCTTAGTAAAAAAATGTATCATACTCGTACATGTAGGCCTATCGATATATGCCTAAGAGTTACTGGTAGATTGCCGATAGACAGACTTATACATAAAGATGCTCCGAGAACAAATGACAGTTCAATTTCCTTTTCGCTAGACGTTTGCTCTCGACACTTGTTTCAGTCGGACCAAATTTTTGGTGTCAATCTTATCAATGTAGCTCATTAACCCGATTCTTGGGGAGAGCTTCTCCACACCTCTCTAAGGTTAGCTGACATGTTTAGATTTAAAAAATATTTAAAATCTTTGACATGATGCTTTTTATCAATGAAATAATGAAAGCGTCATTTTAATTTCTGAAATCTTGTTAATATTCAGGAATGATTGCTTTCATTTAGATAGTTTCTCTACCACTAGATTCTATAGGCTACAACCATCCAGTCCAGGCTGGAATAAACGCGCGTTTTGAAAGAAACATATTAAGGCTCAAAGCAATAAACAAATTAAGAATATTCATAATCAAACTTCCCACAAATATTTCGGCTTAATTTGGTCTGATACTCAAAGATATTTGGAAGAAGAAATACTATCTCACGATTTTAGATGGCGTCTCGCAAAGCTTATAAATAATGCAGGCCTATTTCAAGATACTGGTACTGTACGTCAAATAAATGGACTGATAAACCTTTGGTTGTATGTCATCAGCATGCCTATGTTATTGACCATGTGTTAAGTGAGCGGTACAAATTGGTTGCTATTTAGGCTTGGTGTTGTAGCTCTTTTAGGCGCCTTTATATGAAGCAAATAATAATTTTTAACCGAGATATATTTAAGAGTTTAAATAAACTTAATTATAAGTTCTTAACATTTCGCACTTAGGATTGTTCACGAGGTGAAATGGAATTGGTAACGAAGATATTTCTGTATTTATTTTGTATATTCTTTTAATGTAATGCTTTGGTCATCTTTTAGGGCACATCTCTTCGATAAAACAGTAGGCATATATTATGAATATGTAGGCATAGCTACTACTACAACTCCTACCTTTTACAGAATGGCACGAAAGCTTACTCCAGAGCAGCGGCAAAGACAACTAGAAAGGGACCGAGAATCGGTGGAGGAAACCGGCTTCCTCCGGAGATCTGGCCTACTTGGAGAAGAAACGAGCAATCGACAGGAGATCCATTGCAACACATAAAGACCGTCAAGATTCTTGAGCAAAGCGAAACTTTCTACGCGATAGAAAACTGTACATGCGCGAATATAGGAAAAACCGAAAGATAGAAGCCGAGACGTCATTTTCGAGCACCAGCACTGTCAGTAAATCGACAACTGCATCTCTTAGAGAGGGGAGCAAACCTTAAAACAGCAAATTGTGCTAGAGACTTCGTTCAAGCAACACAGGATTGCAACATTACTATCGGCCTTGTTTCTGGTGATGATGAGAAACGACATGAAGATGTGTTGCTGCGGAACGACCGGCTTGTTCCATACGTTCCGCAAATAATGAGAATTTCCTTTTATTGTATTTTTTACGTTGCTTTGTATGCTAATTGATTGTAATTGATCTATTAGTAATTAGTAGATCTATTGTAATTGACTGCTAATTGAACTTTGTATGCTAATTGTATGCTACTATTTTGAAATTCTTATAGTTGTAATGAAAATTGATTAATCATAACTGCTTTAGCTTGCTACATCGATTTCTTTCAGGATATTGCTAAATGTGCACATAACAATGAACTGTTAGTTTGTTCAGCAGCTGAAAACCATTGACAAGTAAGCTTATACACCAAAGTCGTGCATTGATGCATACATTTTCCCATAATGCATTTTACCCGTATTTTTCCTTAATTTGACCTCTTCAGGCTCATAATGTGGAATGTGTTGTTTCGGTTATGCAAATGCATAAGTGTATGTGTCTGCTGCAATGCACGCACGTGGAAACCAAGCATCCAAAGGGAGCCAGCAAGCATGGGGCCAAGTCCTGAAGTGGAGAATGATGATCGACAAGCTGAAACTCGCCTTTGCAAAGCTGCAGCCTTCAAATACTTCAAGACATTCAAATAGCCATTCCTTTAGTTTTAGATTGCATGCATACTTTTAATGGAATAAAACTTTGTTTTCCGAAGACTTGAATTTAAGCAAATGTCTAAGGAGGGGGTCAAGTTGATGAGAGATCCATGCAGCAAGCTACACTATTTATGCGCAAAAAAACGTTTCGCCAAATGTTTGTTCCACGATACGCAAATGTTTCATGCAAACTGTAACTCGTTCGATGCAAGCTGTAACGCGTTCGATGCAACATGTAACTCGTTCGATGCAACAAAATTTTGAATTTCACATATATACTGAAATACAAAATTGGTGTGATCCCCGTTATACTCTCTGCTATTTGGTCGACATATAGAGCCTTAAAAGTTAGGTTACGAGAAATTTTGGAATGGTGACCTTCCAAGACAAATTTCGATACAAATTTTGTATAATTTGTGAGAATCACCCATTTACAAGTTTTGGCGTAATTAAACGTATAAGGTATTTATGTTTATTGGTAGAACTCATCATGCAAGGACTTATGCAATCCGTGCGGTTACTTTATGATCAAAGCAGTATGTGTGTAACACCGGTACTTCCGAAGGCATTACAGTATCTACACTTTAGAATGCATTAAACCTTAACATTGATGACGACAGATCATTTATGCTTCCATCATATCAGTCTTTTGATATGTGTGATTAGGTCATATTCTGATAAAAAGAAATAGAAATTCAAAAATGTTTGTGGGACAAGTTAAAATTGTGCAAGCTTCTTTCTTTTGATTTAAGCATTCAACTATCAGCTTTTTACCGAAAACACATATGAAAAATATAATGGTTTGCGGAAAACACCAACTGTTCTTTTAAAATATCTCTGATTATTTGCAGACGTTTCGGTGGCAATCTGCGCACCTTGATCACTGCTGAAAACACATAAGCTGCGCCCTGTGAAAGACGTCAACAATTGCATACCTCGCTTCGCACTGTTAACAAAACAAAATCGCATTTTAAATGAAAAGACAAAATTTCTAAAAAGAAAATATTTTCTCCATACATCATAAACTAAAAATTCGCACTGATTTTTATAAAATTACGATCAACCTACTTGTGACAACTTGTAAAAGTCAGGGTTACGCAGTCTAGGGATGTAATTAAAGCAATTTCCTTTCAAGGGAATTTGATCATGATTAAAAGAAAATAAACATTGCATATCACCATGAAATTATTTTTCAAGTTGAGTTGAGTTTCAATATTGTCGGCGTGTAGTGATATAGTTGTGAAATCAAAAGTAATGACTTTGTGTACCATGTGCGGTCTTGTGGCACGTCTGACTATGCAATGAAGTCTCAAAATGTGAATTTTAACAGACACAAAATAGCTGCGTTCAGAGTTTGATTCGAACCCCTGACTGTCATCCCTCTCTATCAACTGGACAATGGGGACGAAAACGAATGTTCTGTCAAACCAAGCTGCTTATATCGCCATTATCATCAAGCAACTTATGGAGTTAAAGTCATTGGCCATTATCAAGCAAGGTCTGAAAGCATACAAAGGCTTTGTAACTTACATGGTTACATACATGATACATGTAACTTACATGATATTACTTACATGACCGTGCAGTGTACTAAAATTTCCATGTTTATTTTAGAAAAAGTAGTGAATAAATGGTAGAGTCTGACTGAAAACATCGTCTATTGATCTCATTATCTACAAAAGTTCGTCAACTTCCTTTGGCGCCGGCTTGTGGAGACGCCTTGTCCTTTTTCTGTCTGGACAAAATTGTAGAATGCAGTTTTTCCTAAATGACATCTATCTCGAATATGTGCACCCGAATGTGACAAAATTTAATTTCGATAAGCAACATCTTATTGTCTTGGCTAGAAAAGTAGTGTTCTCAATCAGATACCATTTTCAAATGTTAGCTGACACCAAAAGCACTAAAATGTGAGTTCAGTGTTGTCTAGCAATTTTTTGGTTGATGCTAATTTTTGATAATTTGTAAAAATAACGAGACCGTCGTATTAACTGAAGCAATAACTAATTTTGCTGACTCCTGATGCTTTGATGAGCACTCCAAGTGTCAGTCTTGCTTGTAGCTTGACATGCGTCTGATCAACTAGAGAAAAGTAGAGTCATTTCCTTAGAATCTGTAGATTGGTCATAATCTAAGTAAGAAATATCAATTCATGTGTTTAAACAAACCGGTCATGCCCAGAAGTATTCATAACACGAACATATATGAGGAAGTGTCATCAATGATCAATCAAAACAGCGGATAATGTATAAATTGAAACTTGTCACAGCTTCTTCTCAGGATTCCTTCAGAAATTTCAGTGCGCTTCTTTTTTATGAGACAGAAAAAAGTTAAGATTTGCATTTAAATGATGTCCAAATCGGTTTATAACAAACAGAAGTTGCCGCAAAATTGTTAATGATTATAGTCATATAAACTAATTGCTTTAATAAAACTACGTGTAGCAGGCCGAAGAGTTTGTGACGAAAGAGTCTGAAAATTAGTCTTCTAATGAAATGGGTCCTTTACATTCTGCTTTAAATTAGTAATGGATATCGGACCCGAGCTCGACCAATAAGATCAATCGCATCCGAGACCTGATCTGAGCAGCATGCAGCTTCGACTAAGTCTTGTTTTGCAAGCGACGTCCTCATGATATGGGCAACCGCCAGATGATGATAAAGAACAAAGTTTCGAAAAGCATGTATTTTCGGTGCCAACATTTCGGACTGGGTGCTTTGTCAAGGCAATTGATGTATGAAGGGTCAAGACATTATTGCATTATTGTGTAGTTGGTGGCTGAGTGTCATGGCCATCTAACACTCATTGAAGAACACTTGTGGAAGCTCGTGATAAAATCACCAAGCAAATATTTCTCAGTATTTAAAAGTCAAATTGATACAGTGCTATGACATTCTTTCCCCAATCTCGTAAATTGCAGGCCGGATTTTTCCTTCGCAGCCCACGAAGGGAAAATCAGGACACAGATGGAATGCCTTTTTCTGGAGATCTGGAGGTCCTCGGACTGACACTGAGCTTCTAAATAAACCATATCCAACGTCGACCGAACGAACAGTGACGGTTCTTCCTCTCGACAAGTGCTGACATCCTTCCAATCTTCACTGAACCGCAAAGATCAACACGCGCTGCAAACAAGGCCTTCGATCTGACCTTAAACCTTCATAGGTCCCAGACCTTCCATCATTCAGTCAGTTTTCTCTATAGAACCACTCATCAATAGAAACTTTTATCTCTTGCAGCATTGAATCGCATACTTAACTGCTTCAAAAAACACATAGTGCGAAACCCACTGTAATTGCCTCTTCCTTTCTGCGAAGTGTTATCTTTCTACATCGTTCTATCCCCTAAAATTGCGATGGTCAATATGCTGGCGGTTTTATTGCCACGTGATCCCCTCCCAATTGCTGAAATAATTATAAAATGTGATATTTGCATCTACACCGGGAGTGGTTGCATGTTTAACTGCGGAGTTGTGTCGATATTGAACGATTGTGAACTAGGCCCTGTGTTGAATCCTAAATTTGGATAATTGACGGCTATTTCAGGTGTGCTGCCTTCATTTTCCAGCTCGATATTTCATTCTACTATTTACGCTGTATTTACAAAAAAGCAGCACTTATTAATTTACTTTAATTAATTTCTACTGATTTACTAACTTAGGCGATATGTCAATAGTGTGTTAAAAGTAATATTAATTAATACTTCCAGAAATTATCTTCATTTGCGCTAATTGAGTGTCTCACAATTACCGCATGTTACAATTATCAAAATCAAAGTGACAATCAAAGTTTTGATTAAATCTGGTATGGTGTATCAAACAGATTAATTAGAAATCTTTATTGACAGAATACTTCAACAAATATATTATAGAAATGAAAGAAAGAAACTACTGACATAAACTGAAATAAAATATGCGAAAACCAAAAATAGTACAAAATATGAAATAACAACGTCATTTGGTGAATTTCTAGATCGATTTGGCATTTCCTCTGATAATCGGCATAGAGCCAGTCGGTCTTCCGTGGTTGAATACTCAATCTGGATATAGTTCTTCATGCTGATGGACCAAAGCCACCTCTCCTTTCTAAAGCTGATGGTTCGGAACAGTATCGTTCAGTTAATACGCGACACTTGAAGAGCTTCCGTTCTTCTGGTGGTGGTAGATACAAGTATGATACAATAGAATAACTCATTGCGCTTTGGGAAAACTCATACCAATGCCCGTCCTATAAATAAAATAATCTTGGTCATCCTTTTAGGCATTTTGCCATCTCCAATGTCAATTATAACAGGCTCGAGAACTGCAAGAACTCACGCTATCGAAAGAACGTTTTATTATGTCCTTCAGAGCGGAATTCCAAGGTAGGCGGCCAGAACTCTGCTTACACCAGAAAGGATGATGACCAGAGGCATCAACATTTAGTCTGATCACCAGAACGAGTTTCTACAAGGAACGAGACCTAAACAGAATGCTGTGCCGCACTTTTGTACCAAGCTCTACACGCTTCCTTCGTGTAGGACACGATCAAAGAAAGCCACAAGTAAATCCGATGACAATAATGATAATTCTTTATTGACAAGTATAAAAGCAGTGCATACGGTAATAGAAAACATCTGCACTGATCAACGTTTTTGGTAAAAATGAGGTTTCCATGTTTCCTCAGATTAAGTGAAAACGGCGACGTCTAGTCCATTTGGCATGTCTTCAAGTCATTCTTATCATGTGTACACGTACATGAGTTGCTATCATGCTTCTGATCGGTGAGGCATGCGAAAATGTGGTTGAATGTGATTAAAATTGGTCAAAATATAGTGTATGGCGCTGAGGCCTGCTAAATCTGAATGTGTTTGACTTCACAGACAAAGTTATGAAGTATGATAGGAAATGCTTGAGGACACTCTCCGCCAAAAATTATGGCTCTAGACGTATTATTTTTCACTCGCTCCCAGAACACATGAACATAGCTCAATTTTATCGAAAACTTCATTCTTCATCCCATTCGATTTATTCGTACTTGTGCTTTCTTTGATCTTGCCAGACCAGAAAAGGAACCGGGTAGAACTCGACTCACGCGCAGATTTTCAGTAGCTACAGGAATTACGCCATTCTGTGAAGATTTCATTTTCGGCATCTTTCCCTGAATAAACTCATTTTGGCGACCGGACTGGATAGCGACGCATCTGCAAGCATGATTCGCACAATTTGCACCATTACGTAATCCCACCGAAATGCGATAGCCCTATCATCTATCTTGAGAGAAAATTGTGAATTAAATAGATTTTGAAGACTCATTTGAAATTTGAAGGATGAATTTGAGGGATACGTGCATACAGTAAGCATACAGTAAGTAGGCGCTAGAGTGTCGACTCAAGAAAGTATCTGTAAATAGTGAAGATTTTTGCATGAAAAATTTTCCTTTTTTGCGGAGATTACGTCCCTGCGGCACAAAAAATTTGAGGTGTTTTTAAAAAGTTTTTTGAAAAAAATTTTGCAGACAGATTATTCCTGCGTTTATATACTACCGAGACGAAGCCACTTTATAAGTAGCATGAAACATGTTAGATATCCAAAGTAATGAAAATCTGCTAACAAGCATCTTAATTTAGCGGAAACTAAGCTGATTATCAGTGGAATTTCATGAACCGCTTTGTAATGCAAGTCTTCATGAAAAAGTCGAGATCTTATTGTGCTTTCTAGGCTGTGCTAATTTCTGCAAAACTGTAAAAACTTGCATATCTCGCATTTGATAACAATACCCAACTTTGTTCAACTCGAGTTCATTTTATAAAATCGAAACTGCACTGTAAACCCTTGACTGACAATTGACAGACATTTATTCTACAAAATCTATTTTGTCGGTCATTGTTAGTTCTTGTAGGATGATTGCCACTGAACACCTACGATATCTGACAAAAAGCGACAAAATGAATAGCAATGAATTATAGCTTAAATTTATCAAAAATGTAGGTAATTGATTAAATTATGTCAAAATAAATCATGGTTTTGTTGTGACTTCCTCACAAATAATTATATTTTCATTGATTCTTGCGCTAAATGTATATTAAAAGATTTTATGTCGATTTTGTTAATATGCATCAATATTCTAATTTGACTTAAAATCATATGGTCACTAAGGTATTATAACTTTCGGTGTACTGCGAATTTGTAAGTTCTCTCTTGAGGTACTGTTCTGGATTTATACATGACTTTTATTACAATCTACTTGATATGAATTACTCGGGATATTTTAATTACAAAAGGATACAACATTTTGGCGACGACGAAAAACTGATGAACCTATTTTTGCATATTTAGCCTAAACTTAACAACGGATTTTCTGTCGGTGATAAGTATTATACTTACATTTTGGATTAATAATTTTTCTAGAGCAGATTTACTAAATATTACGATAGTATGACTGACACAGCACCTGTACAAATTAAGATGGCGGCACCTGTTCAACGTATAGAGCCTTTTTGCAAGCAATGCGATTTTAGCATCTGGTACAAGAAATTTCAAATGTTATGTAGAATGACTAAAATTGATGAGGACTCGAAAGTTGACTTTCTGCTTACGAATGTAGATATGTCTATTTTTCAAGCTGTTGTCACTACATTCCCAAATGACCTGGTGTATGTTGACATAATCGATTTTTTGAAAGAACGTTATTCTACTCAGGATACTTACTTGAATCGGTTGGAATTTTTCACTACTTCATATTCAGGATCATTCGACGAATATGCTCCAAAATTACAAATGCTCTACGAAATTTTTGATCGTACAAATACTCGTGAACAAATGCTTATTGCCAAGTTTATGTCCACATTACCGAAAAGTCTCAGCTCAGAACTTTGCATACGGAGACCCAGGACTTTGAATGAATGCGTACAAATTTGCAACTCCTTGAGTATTTCAAAGTCTTCTTTGTCTACTTCGGCTATTTCACATTCAAACAAGAAAAAGTCATATTCTAACAAATCCAGTAACAGGTCTACCAACAATACAAATTCTAAGAGAAAATGTTACCGTTGTGGTTCAAATTCCCACCTAGCTTCCGATCCAAATTGTCCTGCTAGAAATACAACATGCAATGCATGCCAAAAAGTTGGACATTTTTCTTCAGTTTGCTCTAGTCTTGGTAACAGTTCGGGCCCTGCAAATAACGCGTCGAATTCTACAAGCCAGGCTAATTCAAAAAAGCATTTTTCAGTCAATTCATGCAATTTGATTAAGGATGTTGACCACAATGCCGATCGTGACACAGATTGTCATACTGATCATGCAATTGAATACGTTGCTGATACACGTAGAACCATCTCAGTTAACATGAGTCACTTCACTCAAGGTAAATCTTCAGTTGGTGTAATTGATAAGCCAGTGAAAAAGCCATTTGCGGTGATAAATTTGCAAACTGACTCCAATAGTGTTTCACTGTCATTCTTGGTTGATACCGGCTCTGATGTTTGTATTTTGCCATTTTCATATTATGACAAACATTTCAATGTGCCTCTGATTCCATTTCGTAATTCAAGATTGACCAATTATGACAAAACGGACATTGAAGTGATCGGTATCATGTCAAATGTACATTGCACCTTTAGAGGACGTGAAGCTTTTCTTGACTTCCTGATCTGTGACCATGATGAATCTTTGATCGGAGTTGATGCTATTGCAAGACTTTGTATGACTATCTCTGGAAGATATTCCGTTCTTCGCACTTACTCAATCAATCGTACATCTGGTCATCCTATTGATTCTCATGATCGTGGGTTAGATTGTCGAAGTGCTACTGATTGTGCGTCTCGTCCAGTTAGCTCTTCCTTACCAAAGCTGTCAGGATACGAGTTTTTCATAAAATTAAAAGATGATGCTCCACGATCTCTCGTTCAAAAACAACGCAGAATACCGTTTTCGCTACGTACTGCCGTTGAATCTGAAATTCAGAAACTACTCATGAATGATATAATTGAGGAAATCGATTCTTCGCCATTCTCCAATTGTGGTCGTGCCAAAACAGGATGGTGAAATTCGCTTGTGCGTAGACTACAAGAAGATCAACCAACACATCGTTGTTGATCAACACCCTCTTCCGACCGTGGATGAAATTTTTACCATGTTGGCTGGCGCTCAGTACTTCACTAAACTTGATCTGAGATCTGCCTATCATCAGCTAGAGATAAGAGAAGAATCGCGTGACCTCACTGCATTCACTTCTCATGTTGGTCTCTTTCGATACAAGAGGTTGCCTTTCGGCTTGGCCAATGCACCCAGTGCATACATGAAAGTGATATTCAATATTCTCCGTAGCTGTACAAATACCGTCTCTTACCTAGATGACATTCTGATCTTTGGGAAGAATTTGCAGGAGCACGATGAATACCTCCACAAAGCTCTGGACCAGTTGTCGGCTCACGGAATGACATTGAATGAGAAGAAATGTATGTATAGGCAGAGGGCAGTTCAGTTTCTTGGAAGAATGATCAGTTCTGAAGGCGTTTCACCCTTACCTACAACTCTCGATGCAATTACTAATGCTCCAGTCCCTCATGACAAACAGTCATTGCGTTCTTTCCTGGATTAGCAAACTTCTACCGTGGTTTTATACCCAATGCTGCCGCTTTGTCTGCTTCAATGTACGAGCTTCTCAAGGAGAATGTGTGTTTTCAATGGTCTGATCAAAACCAGAGAGATTTTGATTCAGTGAAAACTAGCTTGTCGAATTACATACCTCTTGCGTTTTTTGATTCAGACTTGACCACAGCTACGTTTTTGACAACTGACGCTTCTGGATATGGAATCTCAGCCGTTCTATCGCAAATCGATAGAAAGACAGGAGAGGAACACCCGGTATATTTCTTGAGTCGTAAACTTTCGGACATGGAAAGGAAATACTCGATCTCAGAAAAGGAGTTCCTCGCAGTTCTTTGGGGTGTGGAGAGGTTACACCAATTTCTTTATGGCAGACACTTCACAGTTCGAACCGATCACCAGTGCTTGAGGCAGTTACTGATCAATGGTGTTGAAGGCGGAGCAGCCCCATGCCGTGTCATTCGCTGGGCTACCAAGTTGCTACAGTACAACTTCAAGGTTCAATATATATCAGGCAAGCAGAACCCTGTGGCAGATGCTCTCTCTCGCGTACCACACCAGGACAAGGATTCTACTGTGGAACTCTTCGCTGTTTCACTAAGTGAAAATGACGAACTCCGACCCTTGACTCTGTGTCAACTGCGACAAGAGACAGAAAAGGATGAGACGTTACAAGAAGTCAAAGGATTCATTCACAAAGGTTGGCCTATACGTGCGACTTCATTACCAGCTCAGCCAAAGAATACTGGAATTCCCGAAATGAACTTACGGACATCGATGGAGTGATCTGTCGCAATGACAAATTTGTTGTTCCGGCGTCCCTGCAAGAAGCAGTTGTGACATTCGCTCACGAAGGACATATGGGAATATCCAAATGTAAGTCTCGCATTCGAGAGTACTACTGGTGGCCGAACCTGAATGCTAGCGTCGAGACCAGAGTGAAAAGTTGTGGATGCTGTCAAGACGTCGTAAGAGAATCACCCGTCCAAGTACCGTCGTACGTGAACAAACCGTGGCACCAGATAGCAATTGATTTCAAGAGTCCAGTACACGACGACTCTCATCGCCAACATTACATTATGGTTTTGGTGGACTGCCACTCGAAGTTGATGATGACTCGAGTTGTTTCTTCCCCAACATCTGTTAAGGTGATTGAATTCCTGAACTCCGCATTCTCTGTTTTTGGCCATTGTACGATTCTGCTCTCAGACAATGGACCACAATTTATTTCCGCAGAATTTGGAACTTACCTTCGTGCCAAAGGCATTATTCATCGACGCTCTTCAGTGTACAATCCTCAGAGCAATGGCGTTGTCGAGCGCATGAACCGAAACATTACTAAGGTGATCGAAGCTTCAGAAATAAAGAATGCTTCACAACTACAGGACGTGTTGGAGAAATACTCGTTGAATTATAATACAACCAAACACTCAACTACAGAACTGTCCCCATGTGACATTATGTTGAAGTTTAAGGCCAAATCCAGTCTCTCAATGATCTCACTGGATGATAACCAGAGTACCGACATCGGGAAAAGGATCACCAAACGTGGAGAACTTTCTGCTGATTATACAAACCAAAGAAGAAGGCCCAAAACAAAGGTCAAATATGAGGTGGGGAATACAGTCATTACAAAGAAGGGGCAAAAGAGAAAGGTAGTGAATCAGAGTGGACCTTACACCCTCCTACTGGACAATGGCTTCAAAATAAATTGCAGAAACATTCGTGGAAAGGTTCCGGAGGAAGATGAGACTTGGTATCTCGAAGTCACAGGAGAAAGTGACTGCAGAAGAAATACTCCTGCGCTGGAAGATCAATCGACTGATTTGGTTGTTCTGCCTAACATTGTGTCTGTTAGTTCTTCCCCTGGAAATACACCAATGGAGGAAAGACCTACAAGAAATAGAAGACGACCATCATATTTACAAGATTATGTGACTGGTTAAGAGTTTTATTTTAATCTTGATATTGATAAGCGTAACATTACGTTTAAATTTACATTTCAGTGATTTGGAATGAATACTGATTTTCTAATGTTATCGGTGTTTTAGTATCTATGCATACATCATTTCGACATTGATACTTATGTGTACCTAATGACATTGTGCTTATTCTTAGAGTACATAGTATTTGATTCTCATTGAACTTAATCGTTTAGTGACGAACATTCTTCCTTTGAAACGGGGGAAATGTTGTGACTTCCTCACAAATAATTATATTTTCATTGATTCTTGCGCTAAATGTATATTAAAAGATTTTATGTCGATTTTGTTAATATGCATCAATATTCTAATTTGACTTAAAATCATATGGTCACTAAGGTATTATAACTTTCGGTGTACTGCGAATTTGTAAGTTCTCTCTTGAGGTACTGTTCTGGATTTATACATGACTTTTATTACAATCTACTTGATATGAATTACTCGGGATATTTTAATTACAAAAGGATACAACAGGTTTGCCTCACAATAATACAGATTGCCCTAAAGTCAAGCGATCACTAATGGAAAAAGTCAATCAATATTCAACAGTTTTTGTTTAGTTAATAGGCATACAAGGTATCTGTTTCGATGTCGGTGGAGAACCTACAAAGTCGTCGGATATCGCAGGATATTGGAGGTGACAATCATCGGTTGATTTTGTCAGCAATTTTGTAGGATAATTGTCAGTCTACGGTTTACAGTGTGTATACACATTGGGGATTTAATAAAAGTTGAGTTGCTACTCTACCTGATATACTTACTCTATGGGTACATGTAATGAGATTTACAGCTAATCACATCATTATGCATTAGTCGACTCCACCTTCACGTTCTAGCTTCGCATGCAAGTGATTGCTTTCATATTAAAACAGTGAGTTGAAGTATGATCAATTATCTTCACTTAATCTACAGAATTCGAACTTCGCTTTAGCGTAGTCACATACTTAACTGCATATCCTGTGGTTTGAAAATATTTCCGTGATTATCAAAATATTTACTTTCAGAAACATGTCCTTAATGTCGGACACAGTAATAATAAAAGAGAGTTGACTGATCATGCCAAAACCGATGTAGAGAAATTTTCAAGTTTTGCAATGATTTCGCTATGAGTCGTCTACTCTGCTATGCTGTTTTATTCTGAAACATGTTTCATCAATGAGAAATAATAACAAAAAGTTCAAATTTCACTGGTAGATACACAAATATTCCCCACTGTCATGTCTCTTTGTCATGTTGGTGAGAGGAAACGATGTATAGGCACGAATCATACTCGAGATAGAATAAGTTCTCCGTCACACTTGTATGTAGTATTCTTAGTTCTTTAGCATCACTTCAATGTGAAATGCAAATTTTCATACAAAATAATTTGCCTGTTGCATTAATGTATCTAAAGTACAAAATTCAGTCTATTCGAGCGAGACACTTCAAATACAATCCACACAATATTTAGCTGTCGCATTATTCAGGATGACAATAATTGCTCTTTATTTTGAGAAACAGATCTGTCTAATCCTTCTTGTCATACAGCAGCGTCCACTTGTCTACTTGTGCGGTGTAACAAGTCACACCCCAGTGTGTTCTTATTCATTTTCACCCACAGTTGTGAGACTGACATGTATGACAAGCGCGACCTCTTTGCAAGTGTGATGCAACATAGTGAACCGATTTCTATGTAATTGCCGAAACTCTACCTCAACAATTTAACAATTAGATTCAAAATGAATGAATTTCAAACTAAGAGGTCTTTTAAGTTTGTTCCATGATATACAACAGTAAGATGAACATTTCAAAGATCAGAATATCCGTCTGAGCTGCTCCATGCCGAAAGGTTCTTGGATTGCAATGTCTTAAGAGAAAATATTTAAAGGCGTGCTCTATAGTAACTATAGTTGATAATTTTATGTCATAGAAGTCCATTCATTCCCTGCATCATAACAATAACAACTGAAACTTATAGTCCAGGCAATCTACAGCGAATTATACTGTAACCCGCCACAAATTGCAATCAGATTTCTCACTTGCCATATGCAAACTTGCATCAATTTACATCTATAGGTACTTCAGAATGTGCACGTGTATTATATGATAAGTGTGCGGAAGCGTGTTTTTGATAGAAATGCTTGAATTTCTATGCATATTCACATGAGAGTATTTGCAAAAATGCTTCGCTTATTGGCGGAAAAGAAATTTCTGTCCTAACCTATACAAATCTTCATCAATTTGCACCCTACAGGTATCTCGGAGTTCCGCTATGTCAACCACATAAATGTACGTGCGGAGCACCTGTTGACAAAACAGGAATCCACGGCCTTTCTTGTAAGTGAGCTGCAGGCCGATCGTTGCGATACTGCTTGGCAAATAACATCATTGCTAAAGCTCTGTGTATTATCGAACTTCCCGCGATCCTCGAACCGCCAGGAATAGTATGATCGGATGTCAAACGGCGCGATAGAGTTCTCTGGTGCCATTCACGAAAGCTGTTTGCTTGATGAGGACAATGCACACAGCAATCCTCTGACCTCCAGCCATCTGTCAACAGCCAATATAAAACCGGTCTGTGTAGCTAAACAGGCAGAGGATGATGAGAAGGTACTGAAACACCAACAATTGATTTCAACAATTGAGTGTCAATTGAAACGTTCGGTGGATTTGGGCCAGGTACTAGTCTACTTATGTGACAGACCGGTAGGAAATCTACTGATCCATTGGCAACCACAAACTTGGCTCAGCGCCTCGGTTTGGCCGTGCAGCGCAGCAATGCTGCTTGTATACATGTCACTTTGTCCGAGTAACTTAACTCACTTAATTTATCTTTTCGTAAACAGGCCCTTTGGCCATGCATTTCTTATAAAATATATTTTTTTATAATTGTGTGTACTCATAATCATCAAAGATTTTTGGTATGAAGTCATAAGATGAGCATATTCAATTACAAATCAAAATCGTGAGATGAGACAATGATCCAACAAAGCGAGGAAGGTGAAAGATGATCGGATCGGCTTGTGCATATGAAACTTCTGATTCGGTTAACACTATCATTGAGATGGAATGTTGCGTCATCACTGAAGTTTCTATCACAGGATCCTGGACTCAGTCATCAAGCGACAAAATTGAAGGCGATTAGGAACACCCTAGGTTTCAATTCTTACACAATTGTATGCTTCCAATGCCCTAGCTCTTCTTTGAATACTTTGCAGCAATTCCGACTTTTTGTGTAAATTTTGAGAATTGCTTGAAACTTCTTTGAAAGCTGAAGACAAGTCACCTATTCATTCTTGTCATTTGAATCGTAAGTCTCCGCCTACCGGTGTTATACGATATTCAGTTTCCCTTGATATTATTTTCCGATCGAAAAATGCAATCTTGCTTTTATATTCTTGCTAGGAAAAACAGTTCTTGGTCTAGGTTTCTATAGAATACTCTTCCGATGTCTATATAGAGACCTTACTTGACCTCATTGTGGTCTTACAAAAATTTCGAGCGTTTGCAACAAGATTATTTGATGATGCAATGACTTATTTGATGGTGCAGGCATGCATAGTTCGGTTGGATCTTGGATGCCCTTTTGAATGTTTGTTTATTCTATAGGAGAACACTTTTTACAGTGATCACATGTGCGCTTGTATACGATATGAGATTTTGAATCGGGCACAACTTCATCCTTGTTTGAAGAAATCGCCAGTTTTCACAATTTTGCAGGGCACAATCTAATTTCGCATGCATATTTAAAGGTTACACAACGAGCGATTACACGGGCGCGAATTGTCGAATTGACCGAATTGTCGCCACAGTTTTCTGCCAAACTGACATTGCTTCCTCGATGTATGAGTTGTGTGAATCATAGATATCGGACCGATTTCTGAAACCGTTTCTAAACTATCGACAGACAGAATTTCATTGTTCTAACTGATTTCTCGGTTTGTCATAGACTCATAACGCCATAGAAATTAACAATACCATAAAGTACTAGAATGGAAATTGCATGAAAATTATGGCACACGCCGGGGGAACTTAGTTGGGGCAAAAAGCAAATTTTGCGAACTGGCTTTCTTGTTTTCTGGTTGACATTTTAAGTTATCAAGTCAATTTGTGATCTAGATTGTTGCCCCTTGTCCAGAGATCATGTACACAAAAGCAATAGTGAATTTACAAAATAGTGCAGCGACATGATGGCAAAGAAGGATATCCTTTAAAACGTTCTGTATGTTCATCATTTTGAAATATCGCTCCTATAATCAATCAAGAGTATAATCAGACACATATGCAACTTGTAATGTCGATTTACAGAGCATGCATTGCTCCAGCTGGAAATCAGAGGCCAAGAAATCTTACAGTATTTGTTTTACTTTGAAGGATTCCCCTGTTTGAACAATTTTCAAAACCTTTACATGCTTTCGAATATGAACCTTCAAATATCATCACACTATATCACGAATGTCATTTAGTGATTAATTGAAAAGTTCCAGTGACAATTCATTTATCTGATAATGAGTAGCAGCTAAAGAAGCTTTCGATGTGTTTATTCCAGAATAGGTTTCTTGACCGCTAGAAGGAGAAATAATCCAATAATTAGAATTTTTATCTTTGAATTCTTGAGATGTTCTTGCAACCAGTACACCGACTACTTTCGATTATGACTCAGTGAACCAAATTTCAATTCGTCTTCCAGTGTTGAAAAATTGGAAAATACATCTAGTTGTCAATGACTGGTACAAATAGACACAGTATATTGATCCATGGAATAGTAGGCTATTTCCCATAAAACAATGCCACTATCTCACTTAAAATTCTTTTCATGAAAATCCTGCAATTTGCTGTCAACAACTTTCACAACCAACTTGGCGAATAGTTTGACTATGATACCATGTTTTAGATCGAATCAGATCTACAAACCATAGATTTTTCCATGTGCCATCATTGTACATAGGCAAGATATCAAACTTCCATTCTAGTGTACTATTATCTACTTCTATGCATAACGCTCAATTCCTATCTAAGATTGCTGCATTTCCATAGAAATCCATGACTTAGGTGGGAACTATTGTTTATCAACTTAACTGAATGTTCTCTATTTATTTGTTGTGTTTTCTATTCTTTATGCAGCTAACTTCATGACTAAGTTTCAGTTGCTGCTGCTATGATGGACTGAATGGACTTCTATGACATAAAATTATCAACTATAGTTACTATAGAGCACGCCTTTAAATGTTTTCTCTTAAGACATTGCAATCCAAGAACCTTTCGGGATGGAGCAGCTCAGACGGATATTCTGATCTTTGAAATGTTCATCTTACTGTTGTATATCATGGAACAAACTTAAAAGACCTCTTAGTTTGAAATTCATTCATTTTGAATCTAATTGTTAAATTGTTGAGGTAGAGTTTCGGCAATTACATAGAAATCGGTTCACTATGTTGCATCACACTTGCAAAGAGGTCGCGCTTGTCATACATGTCAGTCTCGCAACTGTGGGTGAAAATGAATTGGAACACGCTTGGCTGTTACTTCTCTCATCGTAACTGTGCGACAATATTTAATACATATAGGCGTGCATACAAACCCTGAGATTGTGGCACATAGGCACACGTATTCTATGGTTTCACCTTGAACTTTATTTGTTGGTTTAGCATCCACTGAAAGAAATTATGTTATCTAGCAACAGGCTCTGTGATGACCTATCTATGTCTTCTGAGCAAATTAATGTCATGCGAATTTATATAGGACTAAACTCTTCAGATCATCGATAATCCCAAGTTAGAAGAGGGACTTTCAAAGAAACAAACAATCAATTTCAATGATAAAATCCACATAGCTTAGTAAACGGAGACAAACCGATTTCTTTCATCATTTCCTCTCTATCGATTTTCAGCTGTTTACTGTTTTCTATATCATTAAGAGTTAAAAGAATCTTCCTGCAGAATGCTGATTGAAACGAATAGAAGAATGCTTTGAGATGTTGTGATAGACAAATAATTTCATTTGCAATATGTAAAAATTGTATCGGAAAGTATAAAATGCGTAAACTATAATATGATTCATCTTTTAGAAAGATGTTATGCGCGCCATGAGTCTTCAATACTTTCATCTGAGCAAGTTAGTCAACTGTTCAAACTCATCCGAGACACGTAATAAAACTAAAACTGAATCACTTTTATGCATGCCTAGCACATGCGTTGCTATTTCCATTCATCTGCTATATTTTCATGTGATTTGCTCCAAAATTGGCCAGACCGGACCGAAACTGACTTCATCTCTGGAGCAGATAATTATATAATGGGCTGAAAAGTGGGAAGTTGGACATGAGCAGGACATGTGGGTCCTTTCCAACATGCCATTTCACCTCTACGAGACCTAAATGAAATAATTACAACAGAAGCTAAGTCTCATTTGGTTTCTATGTTGGCGTGAACCTTAATTAACTACCAAGCCTTTCGGTAACTGGTAACTCTCAAAAAGTAAAGGAACTTTTAAGTACAAGGACCTATGAAAAGATTGACGCAAATTTGCTTTAACGAATTTCATTCATAAAAGATGAAGAAATAGCGTGTGTGCTTAATAGGTTCCATTTATAATCAGGGCGTATTTCGTGACATCCATAGAATTTTTATATTCTCTTTTTGAGCATGTTTGGATCGAGATTTCGATATCATGAGAAACGTTTGTCGGGAATAAACTTGACACTTGCACTCCTTTCTTGGAAATCACAGGAAATGTGACCACAACTAGGCCTACAATTTTTGCAGGAATGCTAATGCGTCGATCGTTCAAATGCCGATTTGATATTGAATTTATTAATCATAATTGTTTTGAAACATCCTTGGTCACTTACCAGAACAAGCTTCCAGGTCATTCATTAATATTATAGGCTATTTAATTGAAAATAAACAATCTATATCGCAGAGCATTGCTGAGTAGAATTAGAGCATTGTCAATCTAAAGAATGAAGAATGAAATATGGATAGTACGTCTATA
>CAJQUW010007411.1:12500-33004 GCA_907163375.1 Prostheceraeus crozeri | reverse complement strand
GGTCGGCCGCCGTGGTTGCTTCGTGTCCTGAGTCCCCCCCCCCCCTCTGGAACGACAGAGGTGGTGGTCTGTCGTGGTGTGGCCCGGCCGGGTGGGTCCACGTTTCACAACATGTTCGCTGGACGTCCCCCCCCCCCCCTCTGCAAACGACAGAGTGTGAGACTCGGGTGAAGTTGGAGTCCGACCGTTCTGGGGGTCGTGGGCGACCGTCTAGGTTGACGTGGGCGACCGCCAGGATTAGTCTTGAGGCTATAGTGTGTGATGTTTTTGGTGTGTAGCGCCCAAACGAAGCATCGGATGAGAAAACGGAGGCCAGATTCGGAATCTACGTGAAATTTTGGGTTAGGAAGGATGTTTCCAGCGAAATCGGAGAGAAAAAATTTTCGGCTGACGTCCCCCCCCCTCTGGACAGCTTGCTTCTATTTTGGCTTCCAGTGGACGGATTTTGTCGTGCGATAGCTCGTTTGAAAGCTAAGAGTGAGACAAATTCAGTGAAAGAATCGGCTTGTTCCTATCTGCCTTCGTTTAGATGTGAGACGCCATTTAAGATTTTGGGACATTGGCGAAAAACGACAGAGTTAGAATTTGGGACGTTTTGGGCTGTAGCTTCAAAACGAACTATCGGATTGGTAAACGGATGCCAGATTTGGAATCAACTTGATGTTATTGTCCAATGAGGATCATCATCCAATGAGAATCAAGCATTTCTTTATAAATAGCGAGCCTTCCACAGTGAGAATCATTCCATCGTTGAATCACACGAGTGACGGACGCACATTTTCTCTCTCTAGTTCCCTGTTCTATTATCCAACTAAAATGGTAAGTCGCTACTTCCCTCCCTCTCCTCCCTTGAACGTAAACTTAATACAATCTTTTTTCATTTTCAGGCATCTACTCCATCTGCTGCACTAGTAGGACAAAATGGCGGTCAAACGTTACAAGGTTCGCTACGGTCAGATCATCTACAACTGAGGCCAGTGGAAGAAACATCCAAGGTACATAATCCTACACCGCTACAGCGTAAATTTAAACAAGCCTTGCGTTATGATGATCATAGCGTAGTACTCCAAACGGGAATGCTCCCTTCCACGGATGTCAAGATAATGCACAATCAGTATGGGGACTACATACTGATCCCCGTGAGTCCGTACATTCGCCACCAACTTGATATTATTGAGGAGTACGTGACATTAAATATGGACATTCCTACTCCTCTTGCTCAAGAGTGGAAGGCGAGAGATGACAAGGATACTCCCTATAGAAAGATTTGGGATGGTAATCACATTTGCCTACCGGTATCACATTGGTGTACTTACTATAAGAAGGAGGGAGATCATTCAATACCCATCAGATGTGATGAGCTCGGAGAAGGTACTTGGGATATCCTTTTCAAAGTGAATGGGCTATATTATGGTCGACACAAGGATAATAAAATAGCCTCTCTCTCCATGCATATGGAATCCATCCTATATATTCCGAAACCACCCAACGTGGACGACATAATTGATCAAATCCTTAACAGCAGTGGTACGAAGCGCAAGTCGGAGAAGAATGCTACATCAAAACGCAAATCAAAGAAGGAGAATTGCTAGTCCTTTCCTAACTCTAACTAACCCTATGACAATTCGCTTATGTGCTTTGAGTGTCGTAGACGTGGTCTTATTAGATACATTTTACTTCTTCGTTGCCATCATATCATTTGTGTATTTTGTCGTGAAAAGCATCGATGTAATTCTTCATTTTGTAATATGTTATAGAACGTTTCCTTAGATGTGTAAATTTCCGTTTTAGGCTTCTATCATCATTTTTATGGATTGTGAGGGTGAACCTGTACAGGAGCTCAGTGCTATTGCTATGAACAATTGGACATATCAGATTGTTAGTGTCTATCATCAACATGCCAACTGCGATCCCAATGTTGATCAATGGGCGAGAAAACACATTCATGGACTTAATCTGAAATATTTGCAAGACTATGGCTTTTCTTGTGAGAGTGCTCTTCTTATTGACTTTAAACGATGGTTAGCTGCTTTCAATGTTATACGCATCTTTTGTAATAATCCTGGTAAGGAGAGGAAAGTATTTCCCAATCTAATCATTGATGATATTTTGCTCCCACCTTGGGATAGTAGAGTGAATCAACATTATCATGAAGTCACAAAACGTTTTAAGGATTTGTGTGTTCCTATTTTGTCTGTTCGTTGTAGTAGCTACGTTCATAACCAATGCTTCTTTCCTCCTTACCTCAACACTGCCAAAGTCCTGTATGGTTATCATTGCTCGCTGTATGATAGTTACCAGCTGTATCTATTTTATCTCTTTCAAACCATTGATTTATAATGCATGCTTGTTACCATTATTCAATAAATGTTACTATGAGAAGAGTTGTTGTTTTCATGCAATGGATGGGTTAGATAAAGGGCGATCATGTCTTTCTCAAACGACTGCGGAACATTACGTTTTCATAGGCAAAGTTTAAAAGGAGCTGTTCAAGATTATGTGATAAAATTTCATAAAGATGAGACCGACATCGAAGCAGTGGTCGATGATGCTAGCACTCTATTTCTAGAGTTAATGAATACATTCTCTGATAGCATTATCATGGCGCGATTAGTTGCGAAAATTAAGTTTAGTCATTTTGGAAAGGAAGAGGTGGAAAGTCGCTCTTTCCATTTTGCTTCTTATTCAATGGAAGTGGTAGATCACCCCAAGAATTTTTTAAAGACATATGATAAAAATTGCTGAACGTCTTAACGCATTTAACCATCATGGTAGCAGTCTAGTGATTGAAGCGATTTCAGATATTCACATTCAACTTTCCATAAAGAAAAATTGAAAATGCAGTGGTACTTGATTGTAGCACAACTGGTTTTCGAGCTATGTCTGCTCACTCTCGAAGTATATTCCTTCTGTACATGCGTCTATTATTTAGAAAAGGCTAGCAAATTCATATCTTCAAAAAGACTTGCTATAGACATCAGTAACGGTGAAACTATGTGTTGCGATGTATGTAAGCGAAAGGATGGAAATGAAAAGCGCATCTTCAAGAGATGTAAGCATGCTTTTTGTCAACGCTGTTTCATACGTAATTGCATTCAACTTTGCCAATGTAACCACTGTGACATTGCTCATTTCGAGTGTCACTTATGTCGCAATAGTTAGTACCTATGCAAATGTGGTAAAGATAGGTTTTAGCAAAGACTAACACGGAAAATGGCGAAACGTAAAATGACGAAACGTAAAAGTCAAAAGTTTTCTTCAGCCATTCAAGCTCTCCGACGAATGAAAGCAAATCAGCGATACAATGCTATACGACATGCTAACGATAAATTCATTTGTGAAATTATTTCTCATGTGAGGAAGTTGAGGACGAAGAAATTAGCGCCAAAACAACGAAAGTTACTTAAGCGATATGCTACGAAATTGCGTTTCATCTCCAATCCTAAAGTCGCCCTTCAAAGAAAGAGGAAAACTCTAACACAAAAGGGCGGTTTCCTTTCAGCAATACTTCCAATGATAGCTCCTGCCGTGGGCAACCTATTGGGAAATATCTTTGGCTCTAAGCGTTAATTATGCAAATGTTGAGTCTCAAAGTAATAAAATGGATTTCAGACTTCAATGTGATAAAGTTCTGACTGTATCAGGTCCATCTCATGCAGGTAAAACTGTTTTCACGCTGAATTTATTGGATAAAAGAAGGGAGTTGTTTAAGGACCTATCAATCGAGTGATTTGGTGTTATGGTATTTATCAACCGTCGCTGTTTCAGGAATTGCAAAGTCGCAACTTTATTCGACATGAAGGAATTATTCCAGTGGATAAACTTCAGTCTAATGATGTTGTTGTATTGGATGATTTATTAAAAGAAAGTAAGAATTCAAAAGATGTTACAGATATGTTCACTCGCGCAGCACACCATAAAAGGTGTTTTATCATCTATATTACACAAAATTTGTTTCCTGATGGAAAAGAAGCTCGTACACGAAACCTGAATACACACTATTATGCTATTTTCAAGAATCCGCGAGATAAAAGTCAATTTGAAATTTTAGCGCGACAAGTTGCACCCAGAGGATCAAAAGCCTTAATTGAAATTTTTCAAGCAGCTACTGAAAAACCATACGGTTACTTATTCATTGACTTTACGCAAGAGTGTCCGGAAGAATTTAGATTTCGAAGTGATATTTTGAAAACTCCCATGATTATCTACAAACTATGAGTTCTTATTCTCGCATGATTGTTATTCCTCAGGATGAATATGTACAATTGACTGCCATGCAGCAAGTAAAGCAACCTCTTGCAAATCAAATGTATAGGAAAGAAATAGATTATCAGCAAAATGTTCACATCAAAGATCCACATCGTGCTGTATTATTACAATCGGAAACTGTTGAGCAATTGAAAAACTTGAAGAATAAGATGCGTGACTCTGTATCGACTGCTACACCTTTAGCATCTCGCGCACATGCCATATCTCTTTTCAACAGTATTGAACCCCATCTCAATGTAAATGATAGAGGAGAAATCATTACAGATGAAAATAAAGTGATTGATGCTTCACGTTATGAAGACTTGATTCAGTATGCGACACGTAGAAAGCGCCGTCAGGGCTATGTTCCACCTGGTTGGTCATACTTTCTTAAACTATTGAAAAAGCATAATGTGCCAAAATTTGCTTTAAATAATGAGACATTGAAAGAACTTGATTCAACAGTGGCTACTACTCCAATGCTTCAGGCGATGAAAATGCCAACAAATTGGTTTAAGACGTCACCTGCTACATCCCCTCCACACTCACTAAGCAAACAAGGGGAAGAACTCGACGTAGATCTGTATCGCCACTAAAACTGGTAAAAGGAAAACGTTTTAAAACAGCTCCTCCTAGGAAATACATGTTCTCAGACTATTAATATGAAGCAGATGTGTTGCTTGCCATGTAATGAGCCGCCAGAGGTGAATGTCGTTGTCACTTGCACTTGCTGCGCCAGCTCTCATAATGAAACCCTAAGCAATGTGAACACGATCGCAAAACCGCTAAAGCTAAATGCTGCAGTTGTTGTAAATGTAGAAAGGCAAGAAAGAAAAAAGATGAGAAGGAGGAAAAAGAGTCAGCCGTCATCGACTGAACGTTTGAAGTCAATCTATTATGATGTAAAACATCCGGCAGGATTTGCATCTATCAAGAAATTATCAAAAGCGAGTGGTCTTCCACAATCACAAGTGAAACGATGGTTAAAGGGTCAGGCTACCTATACACTCCACAAACAAGCGAAAAAGAAGTACCGCACCCGCCATTATATTGTTCATGACATCGATGAACAGTGGCAAGCAGATTTGTGCGATGTTGCCTCCATTTCAAAACATAACTCGGGCAATAATTTTATTTTAACCGTCATTGATATTTTCTCGCGTTATGCGTGGGCTCAACCTTTAAAAACTAAAGAAGGGAAAGGAGTAGCAAAAGCATTCCAAACAATTTTTCGAGAAGGTCGCATTCCAAAAAGAATTCAGAGTGATCAAGGAAAAGAGTTTGAAAATCAGCATGTGACAAGATTATTTGAGAGGCATGACATTGAGTTGTTTAGTGTAAAGAGCGCTTATAAAGCTGCACTCGTTGAACGTTTTAATCGCACATTAAAAAATCGTTTGTGGCGACATTTTACTGCCAACTTGACACAAAATTGGACAAAGGTTCTACAAGATACACTCCATGCCTACAATCACTCTATCCATCGTTCTATTGGACTCAGACCAGTAGATGTAAATGCTGACAATGTAGATAAAGTGCGCGAATCATTCCAACGTAAACGCACTCATGTGAAAAGTGATGTGAAAATTGGCGATAAAGTTCGTATCTCAAAAGTGAAAAGTGTTTTTGCTAAAGGGTACCACCCGAATTGGACAGAGGAGGTATTTACAGTATCAAGGATTAATCAAAAAGACTCTCCGACCACCTACAAGTTGAAAGATTACGATAATGAAGAAATTGAGGGTAGCTTTTACCGCGATGAGATTGAGGTAGTCACTGAAAGTGAAACATATTTGGTAGAGAAAATCATTCGATGTAAAAAACGGCAAGGTGAAGAATGGTGTCTTGTTAAATGGACTGGTTATCCTTCAAGTATGAACTCTTGGATGCGTCGTGCCGACATCTTTCATCTAAGTGATCGACAGTGATTCATGCAAAGTTGTAACTAACAATGTTTAGGGTTTGAGCTATGAATCCAACTGCCTCATTTTATTCACGACCCTCCTACGTAAGTGGTGGAGGACAAATTTACATCGGTGCTCGCCGCCAACGTGGAGGTAGCATACTTGGTGCACTGAAATCTGTTGTAGCACTCTCATATCCAATGTCGGTAGATCTTTAAAACGAAATGTTTTAAGTAATGCCGTTGGCTTTGCTGGTGATGTTGCTAGTGATCTTTCCAGAGGTAGAAGTTTTAAGAGCAGTTTGTTGAATCGTGGGAAGGAACGCGGTTTAAAAACATTGAAGCAGACCATTGCTGGTGTTACTCAAGGAAAAGAAATCACCTAAACGAATGAAAAAAGGAAGGAGGAAACATCGCGGAGCTGGTAAGGTGCGATCTTCAGTCAAAAGGCATTCACGGCAAACGTCGCAGAGGCTCTAATCATTCATCAGGCGCTAAACGACGACGTGCTATAACTTCTAATCAAGGAGTGTAAAACTTTCCGGTTTTTGTTTGTTCGATCAACAAGCCATACAGACAGATATTCTTATTTTTAATTATTATTTTTCAATTGCGTTTCGTGGCTCATTTCATTTTTTTTTTTTTTTTTTTTTTTTTATTTATTTTTTTTTTTTTAAAATATTTTTTTTTTTATTTTTTTTTTTTTATTTTTTTTTTTAATTTTTCTTTTTTTTTTATTTTTTTTTAAAAAAAAAAATTTTAAAAAAAAATTTTATTTTATTTTGTTATAATTTTTTTTTTTTTTCATGCTTTCTTTTTTTTTTCTTTTTTTTATTCTTTAAATAATTTTTATTTATCAGTCATTTTTTTAATTTCTTTTTTTGTTCATTTTTTCTTTAATTTTTTTTTTTTTTTTTTTTGTTTTTTTTTTTTTTTTTTTTTTTTTTTTTTTTTTTTAATTTGTTTTTTATTTTTTTTTTTTTGATTTTTTTTTTTATTTATTGATTTTTTTTTTTTTCTTTTTTTTTTTTTTTTTTTATTTTTTTTTATTTTAATGTCATTTTATTTTTTTTTTTTTAATTTTTTTTTTTTTTTTTTTTTTTTTTTTCTGTTTTATCAATTTTTTTTTTGTTTAAATTTATTTTTTATTTTTTTTTTTTTTTTTTTTTGTTTAATATTATTTATAAAAAAAAACAAAAATTTTTTTTTTAATTCTTTGTTTTTTTTTTTTTTATTTTTTTTTTTTTTTTTTTTTTTTTTTTTATTTTTTTTTAATTTTTTTTTTTTATTTTTCTTTTATAAAACATTGAAGTGGACCATTTGGTGTTACTTCAAGGAAAGAAATCACCTAAACGAATGAGAAAAGGAAGGAGGGAAAACATCGCGGAGCTGGTAAGGTGCGATTCTTCAGTCAAAAGGCATTCACGCAAACGTCGCAGAGGCCTCTAATCATTCATCAGGCGCTAAACGACCGACGACGCTGCTTAACTTCTAATCATGGACGTGTAAAACTTCCGGTTTTTTGTTTGTTCGATCAACAAGCCATACAGACAGATATTCTTAGTTCAAGTATTGTAGATTATCATCCTCGAACAGCTGAGAATGCTGGCCCCATTGAATTTGTTATTCCTGGTGGTAGTGATGACTACATAGATTTGAGTTATGCGATGCTTGATTTGAGGTTTTAGAATTCAGCAAGCAGATGGACTGCTATTGACGATGCTCAAAAAGTTGGTCTGAACAATTTACCATTGACTACTTTTCTTCTCGATGTTTCTCTAGAGATTGGAGTGCAGCAGGTGGAAGGTGGTCAAAGCGATTATCCCTATAAATCATATTTCAATCATGTATCACAGTTTCATCCAGCAGCACAAAAAAGTCATATGGAAGCCATGGGATGGTACAGAGATGAAGCAGGAAAATTTGATGTTTGAGAAAACAAACAGTGGCTTTGTAAAGCGATCTGCTATGATTAAAGATAGTAGAGTATGTCAGCTATATGGTCCGCTGAATTTAGACTTCTTTAGACAGTCAAAGTTTTTACTCTGTAATACCAGCATGCGACTCAAGCTGACATTGAATAAGCCTGAATTTGCGCTGAATGCATTTGCTAAAGTTGACAATTTTAGAATTCATGTGGAAGATATTGCACTTTACATTCGTCGAGTAGTACCGAATCCAAGTGTCATTAGAGGGCATGCTGAAGGTCTTAACCGCCAAAATGCCATTTACCCGTTCAGCATATAAAGCTTCTCACCTTTACAATTCCGAAAGATCAAAAGAGTTTCATGAAAGATGGCCTCTTTCCATCGGAAGCACCGAAGCTCCTCATGGTGGCAATGGTTGAAAATGATGCATTTAATGGTAATATAAAGAAGAATCCTTTCAATTTTAAACACAATCAGTTAAGTGAAATTGCTTTAAGTGTTAATGGTGTGAGTCATCCTGGTCCACCCTACAAACCAGATTTTGCTTCGGATCAATTTATGCGCAGTTATGTTGATTTTATGGATGTCTTTGGCTTTTACAATACGGATGATACCAACGGACTGACTATGAAAGAGTTTAAGAGTGGATATACTATTTATGCATTTGATTTGACTGCTGACAGCGATATTAGTGCACCCTATCGTCAAGCGAACGTGCCTCATAATATTCGTTTGGATTTGACGTTCAAAAGAACACTACCTGAGACGATCAATGTATTAATTTATGCAGTCTTCGATTCAAATATTGAAATTACAAAGTATCGTGACGTGATTCTTCAGTATAATCGTTAATGAGTTGGTTGACTGCTGACGATATTAAGACTAAAGTGCAGCGTAATGCAGACGAAGCGACGTTGAAAGCTTTCGATAATGTCTATTCACTCGATACCTTACCACCTGCAGTAAATCACTATCCCATCTTTATTGTGCTAAACACTCATTCACAGAATTTAGGCGGTGAGCATTGGAAAGCGATCTTTATTGGAGAAGACCGACGTGGTGAACTATTTGACTCTCTTGCTCAACCTCCAAATATACCAACACAGCAGTGGTTGAGAAAACATACGCGTCAATATCAGCGAAATGAACGCATACTACAACATCCACTTTCATCAACGTGTGGTGCTTTTGTACTGTACTTCATCTTAAAACGTTTACATGTATCTCGATTTGCATCTGTTATTCAAAACTTTTCATGTAATCCATCCTCTAATGAAAAAATGATTTGTAAGTTCTATCATGATTTGAAATAAAAACATCATGTTGGAAAAAATTGTTTTTTATTTTACAATCCGCTGGGTACGTACATACTCAATGAGATAGTCTAGGATCATATTTGCTTGTTCATGAGATTTTAGTCCAGTAATGATCACTTTACTATTATGAAAGATTGCCACATGCACAGGCAACCAAACAACTAATGAGAGCTGCAGGAAAAAGTTCGGGTTCATAACACAACCTGTAACTGCTGGTACGAATCGTCAAAAATGATAGACTGTCACTCAATTGAGTAGAGATCACCATATTGTCCACAGTCAGATTCGACATCACACACTCTCCCTCTTCCATATCCGACGTAGTAGTCTTTGTAGCTCTAAGCGCATTGACTGCGCCGATGAATGAGAAAGGGCGCCGAGAATCTGTACAGTCCCATTTGGGAAGAGTTGAAGATTCCGTGAATTGTTCATCTTCACCACTAACATTTGAGGACGGCCCGGGTAATACTTGCTGTTTGGAAGCTGTTGGCGTAATGTTGTGAGATCGATTTTGGTGTAGAGTCTGAAGCGACGGAGAATGTTGACGATGGTGTAGCGATGGCGCTTCATGATGAAAGAATGAGTAAATTGAGCGATGTACCTTTTATACTTTTCCCAACTACCTTGATGAAATGTGAAGTTAGTATGAAGTTGGGAATGATAGAGTTGAATTCGCCGATTGTTGACGCGCAGCCAGATGCGATTTCCAATACGTGAATGTCTTTTCATATAGAAGTATTTCAAGTCCTTCATGATATGATGTAGAGATTGAAAATGACGATAAGATAAAACAAACTCTCTTCTCACATTTCCAGTTGAATCTTTGAAATAGACGTTTCGATCATGATCCGTTTCAATACGTTGTAGGGAATCTAATTTCCAACTCATGGTGCGTGGTAATCATATCTGATTAAGATTTGCATAGTAGGGCGATGAACTCACGACGAATAAATGTCATGATGGAGCGATGTATGTATCTTCTATACTTCTCCCAATTGTATTTGCGAAATGAGAAACAGTTTGCGGAATGAGAATGGTAGATTTGAATTTCATTTCTGTAATGTTGAAGCCAAACTTGATCACCCAAGGAGATGAATCTTAATGTTTCAAAATATTCCAAATCCCTCATGATATCATTGAGGTTGACAAATTGTCGCCATGTTAATGTAATTCCTCTTGATGTATGACCATGAGAATTTTTGAAATGTACGTTTCCATCACGATCAACTCTGATATATTGTAGAGAGTCCAAAATCCAAGTCTTCATGATGTTATGCAAAGTTGCAGATTAGCAATATAAAAATGTCGTTTTATCATATTTTGCTTAGCAATGCGGCTACAAAGAGATTTACTAGCAATCGAGCCGCACTCTTTTCTACTCCCATTGATCATGCACAACAGCTAAATGGGAATTGGGAAGTGGGTGTCACTCAACTTGTTTATAGCAACTGTGTCTATACTTTTGATCATGAGGTGATGACTATTAATATGAGGCGTACAGCTGCTTATCAATGTGAAAAGGGGTGCCGAGTATACATTCCACAGTGGCCAAAGAAAGATCTCTTATCATGTAAAAAGTTTATATATGATTTCTTGAATAAAGCGTGTAAACATATTGTCCAATTTACTCCGCACAATGATGATTATAATTATGTACATCATGTAGTTGAGAAAGATTGGATTGTTGGTTTAAGTCCAAGTTTAAGAAATGATTTAGGCTACCTCGCTAGCGCCTTAACAAGCTATGATAATTTTAACGTTAATTACCACATAAGTGGTCATAAACAGTTAATATATCGAGAGGAAGCTTATTATGTAGATCTTATTCCAAGAAATGAGAAGACGTTGGTGAAGAAGATTGTGATTAAGCCAAGAAAGACAAACATGACTCCTGAAACATTATTGAAGAAATTTAATTATCTCCTTCGAGTTGATGACAAACAAGTGGCAACATTGACTTATATTAAATCATCTAATCATATTGCAATAAGCAAATTAAATGATGATGATCTAGTATTAGTTTGTTCAAAAGATTTTCATCAGTTCTTACGACATCGTTCTGCAGCTGTTCATGGAAAATCTGATATGCAACATTTACCATGTGAAAGGTCAAATCAATTTGATACAGAATGGGCCGTATCTTTATACAGAAAGTGTGTAGAGCCTTTTGGTGGTTTCTTACATGAAACAAGAGTGTTGATGCCTCGCATTATTACTTCGGTTAAATTGGTTGTAGATTATTTAAATGAAGTGATTAATGACAAACATATTTCATTTTCTGAAAAAGAAGGTACTTTGTCTCTCACTATAAATGGAAAAGGTATTGAACTAATTATGGATAAAACTCTAATGGACATTTTGGGTTTTGATCAAAATATCTTTAAAAGTGGTACTGTAACCAAAGCTAGCGCAGACATGTCGCTATCGCGTCGTATTAACTATTTTCAGATATATTCCAATATTGGTGAAGATGTACGTGTGGGAGATGTTGAAGCTCCATTGCTAGCAATGATACCATACCAGCCAAAAAGCTGCAGTATTTTATCTGAGCATACTTTCAAGAAAGTGCATTATACAAAGCTGAAATCAAACTACATCCCACAAATTGATATTGCCATTTATGATGATGCTGGTGCGTTGATTCCTTTTCATAAAGATGCTGTGACAAGTATTACACTCCATTTCCGAATGAAGAGTTAATGCAAAAGTATGCTAATATATTTTTCCAATGTGAATAATATGGAAAGTGAAAATAAGGACTCGTTTCTAATCTACTTGCCCAGTAATGCTTCTATGAATAAATTTCCCAAAAATAAACCATCAGACTATCGAGTAGAATTAAATCGGCCACTGCATTTAGAAGGTGAATGGGAAGTTGGCGTTTCTAGTATTTGCTATGATAGCAATATTCAGAATGTGAATGATTTGGAAGAAATGATATTGACTCCTCGCACCCATGATGGAATAACGATGAATAATGCATTTCAGTTCCCATACAATTTAACATCAGATGGAAAGTGGAACTATGAATGGATTCAGATAAAATCAGATTCTTATGAGCCATTTGGGAATGAGAAAATTATTAAGGCATTCAACAGTGGTAATACTTCCATCATGAAGAATAAAAATCAGAAAGCTTATGAGTTTACTATCTATCATTGGAGTGGGAGACAGTTCCTCCGCTTTCATTCTTTTACTAAAGGTCTTACGCTGAGGTTGGATAGTGAATTCTATCCACATCTTGGTTTTGGTCATGGACTACATCTAACGTCAATTGCTACTGCAAATGTTAAAAAAGTTTATTCAACTCGAATCAACAAATTTCATTATAGATTTAAAATATTTGATGAAGATGTTGTAGAATGCGAAGAACGCATCATTTTGAAAAAGCGTGGTGTTCAACCTTTATCACTTATTGAGTTAGTAAAACGATGGAATGAGACTGTGGGTAAGAAGTATGGAGAGAAAATTATGGCGGACAAAAAATAAGTTGGTTATTCAGAAATATAATGACAAACTTACAGTTTATTTCTCTCCAACCTTGCGTCATTTTGTAAGACATTATACGCCTATTATTGGAAGCGGTGTGGTGTATGGTTCTCATGAATATCACACTAAAGCTGATTCAGTTAATGATGAATGGTGGGTGGACATCTATGGCGATCGCATCAAGAAAATTTACCAGTCTTATGAAGAATCTAAAGTTGCTATCAATATAATGCCGCGTCTATATCATACAGTTGAAAGCTTCATTCATGTAGTAAATCCTTATATACAACAGAAGTTGAAGCATGTGATGAAAAGTAAATATGATGTAAAGACACACCACATTTCGTTTTCAATTGAAAAACAACGCGTTGTTCTGAAACTGGGTGATGACATTCAATGTCAATTGAGTAAAAATTTGAAAAAACTCTTTGGGTTTTCAATGCTACAAACTGTGTTTGCTGCTGCGCATACGATTGGTATAGAAACACCAATGACACTTGATAAACATGAACAGCACCTTTACATTCAAAGTGATTTGATTCTACCTATTTCTGTTGGTGAGAAAAAAGAATACATTTTACGTGATTTCATTCATGATAAAGACGTTTCATATGGAATAGTAGAGATGTTTGAATCTATTTTCTATCATCCCGTCGTCAAACAAACTATACCCTTTATTGCTATCAAAATTACAAATGGTTTACAAGAGTGCATCCATGTGAAAGATACTAAATCCCTCGTAACTTTAGTGTTTCGGAAAACAAAGTGAAGTCATTGTGATATGTTTATTGAAATAAAAATATCTATATGAAAAAGTCTTTTCACAGATTTAGGGAATTGAGCTGACTGTAGGCATATATTCACAAGGTAAAGAAGAAAGAAGAGAGAAACAGAAAAGAGAAGCAGAAGAGAAAAAGAAATAGGAGAGAAAGAAGGAGAGAAAGAAAGAAAAGAATAAGAGAGGGAGAAAAGCGAGAAGAGAAAGAAGAAGATGGAAAAGAAAATGAAGAAAAAGAGAGAAGAACGAAGAAAGAACCGAAAGAAGAAGAAGAAGAGAAGAAGGAAGAAGAAAGAGATTAAGTGAGAAAAAGAAAGATAAGGAAGAGAAAAGAAGAAAAGAAGTAAAAAAGAAGAAAGAAGTGAAAAGAACGAAGAAGAAAGAGAAAGAGAAAGAAGAGAAAGGAAGAAGGACAGAAGAAGAAAAGAGAAAAGAAGAAGAGAAAGTATAAAGATCGAAAAGCAAGAAGTAAGAAGAAAAGTAAGAGAGAGAAAGAAAGAAGAGCGAAAAGAAGAAGAAGAAGAGTAAGACAAGAAGAACGAAAGAAACAGATGAAGAAGAAGATAGAAAAGAAGAGAGAAGAAGAAGAAAAGAAGAAAGACAGAGATAAGAAGAAAGGAAAATGAAGAAGAAGAAAGGAAGAGATGAAGAGAAGAAAGAAAAGAAGAAAGAAGAAACGGAAGAAGAAGATAGAAGAGAAGAAATGAATAGAGAAAGAAGAGATAAGAAAGAAAACAGAAAAAGAAGATAAAGAAGAATAGAGAAGAAGAAGAAAGAAGAGAGAAAGAACGAAAAGAAAGAAAGGAGAAGAGGAAAGGAAAGAAGAGAAGAAGAAAGAATGAAGAAAGAAGGAGAAAGAATGAAAGAAAGAAATGAAGAAAAAGAAGAGAGAAAGACGAAGAAGAAAGAGGAAGAAAGAAAGAAGAAGCTAGAAAGATGAGAGAAAGAGGAACAGAGAAGAAAAAACGAAAGAGAAGAAGAAAAGAAGAAGAAAGGAGAAGAATAGAAGAGAAGAGATTTCAAAGTATAGAAAGGAAGAAAAAAAGAGAAAAGAAAGAAAGATAAGAATAAAGAAAGAAGAGAGAAGGAAGAAAAGAGAAGAAGTGAGAAGAAGATTCGAGAGAAGAAAAGAAAAGAGAAGAAAGAAGAAAAGAAGAAAGAAGAAGAGATAAGAAAGAAACGAAAAAAGAATAGAAACTCGAGAAATAGAAAGAGAAACGAGAAGAAAGAGAAAAAGAAAGAAAAGAGAAAGAAGAGAAGAGAAGAAAGAAAAGAAGAAGAAAGAGAGAAGAAAGAAGAAGAAAAGAAAGAAGAAGAAGGAAAGAAGAAAGAAGAAGAAGAAGACGAAGGAAGGAAAGAAAAGAGAGATGAAGAAAGAAGAAAAGAGAAAGAATAATCTCATGCGATACATAAAACAACATGTATATCTACAAAAAGCAACATCAAAATACTGAGGTTAAAGTCTGATTATGTCAATACATCTCCTGAATGTGGTAGCGTGTGTGTTATTCTTTTGGGTGGTGGTATGTTTGTGTCAGGATGTCCATGTGGAAGAGAGTTGGTGTTATGTCCTATCCAACACCTCTTATCCTCCCATGCTGAAAGTGCTCGTTTCTTGAACGTGTACGTTTTCACAGTATGAAATTGAGATTTTAAGATTGTCATATTGACAAACGTTATAGTTTTATTTTTATAGGCCTTCTTATAGGACCGATGTTTCATTTTATGAACAATGGATTTTGATATACCTTTAGCACGCTTAATACTATCTGCACATTCTTTAGTTTCATGGAATACATTTTAGGACGGAGGATAATCATTTCATCTATTTCCTTTCCTGCTGTTTCATCCTTAAAACAACCAAGTTTGGCTTTATTCTGTATGGAATAGAGTGGATGAGTGGGATTGTAGTTAGATGTGTCGAAATATTTTTCTAATGACTTGCCTACTTCATTAAAATTTAAATCTTTTTGAGTGGTAATTCCTAAAAAGAAACTATCTGTATCACCACCCAGCAAGCGAACCTCTTTTACGAGAGGGCATGGTTTTAATATTTTGTAGAAGAGTTGATACATTTCAAGCTTTGAATAATCTAAAACGGCTTGCCCAATATAGATGGGTTTGCACAACTCAACTTCTGATTTAATCATTTTAACACCTACAAGATCCTCATCGATGATGTCTCTATCAATGAAAAGAGGTGATGAGGTCAATTTGTGATATTTTTGTTCATCAACGACTAGTTTGTAATTCATACGTTTTCTAACATCCTCCATGGTCTTTCCGAATAGACTATTATTCTTATATTTATAAAAATCCTTTTCAAAATTATTTTGGGCGAGTGCACGTTTTTGACTGTTACTATCTATGTAGGGTTTGAGGAAGGCTTTCTGTCTAAATTTGATTATGCGGTGAACTGACTTTAGAAGCATGCCCATTTCTAAATAGAATTTTAATATGCAGAAGTGTACGAGATAATTTTTCTTATCATATTGGGTGAGTAAAAGTTTGCGGCATGGTTTGTACCTTGGCTGTCCACACTCTGTTAAGTTATTATGAAATTGTGACATGAATGGTGAAAACATATCTTCAGTCACTTCGCCAGATTCAGGTGCGAGTGGGAAATCAGCAGTTTTATTTTTAATACTATTTGGATAAATCAAATCCACTTCAAAATAATATCCCCAATCACCTTCATCTGGAATATTCAGTATGTTTGAAGGGTTGGAGTAATACTCAAGCTCATTTTGATTTAACCAACTAAACTCGGAATGAGGTAGTGGTTTAGACAGTGAACTGCCATATAAATTATTTTGGTCATAGTACTTTAGGTGGATATGATCATCACCTGCTGTTTCAGATTTTATATGATGTTTATTTACAAATGTGAGACCACCGCGTATTCCGCGCTCAAATATATTATACATCTCCGGGTCTTGTAAGAGATGAATGGTCTCACCAGTCATTTTAAAGGCTGATTTAAAGGACATGGCTGGTAGACTGACAAAGTGGATAGGATCTAATTTGTCTTCTTCTAATGCCACTCGTCGAAAACTCCTGAAAGACATCAGCCAGCAAAATGACATCTAATTCTAAGTAAGCGATCATATAATCGCCAAACGTTTTACAATTAAATTTTAACCATGCCTCTTGAGCATGTTCATAGTCCTCTACTGGACAATCTTCACCCGTCAAATCGTTTTTGAATTTGTCAATGGAAGGAAGGGTTGTTTCATTTAGTTTAGACATTGAGCTAAAATACGCATAAGGAAAGACTCCTTTGCGAGTGATTATTTCATCCGTTAAGTTTGGATAGTGTTTCTTCAAAGTTTGACTATGGGGAAGAAACTTGAGATTACGAACGAGAGAAGCTAGTGACGCTGACATGAATTGAAATGAATCTAAAAATTTTATTTCGAAGAAGACTGTCTTATTTTCTTTAGTTTTATCTACTGGTACTTTTGCTGTCATTGCCATGAATTTTTCTCTCGTTTGTGCTATTACATTAAACTGCCACGATTTCATCTGGCTCAACCCTCCTTTTATGAGCATATGACTGTCATAGCCCTTAAAGTTATGAAAAATGACGGGTAGTACACGACGTCTCAACCTAAGTGAAAAGTTACATTTGGAGCAGAGTGCGTTTCTAAATTTACCAGTGATGTGATCATGATCACGCACTTTCTTAATTTTATCGTCATCAAACGTTTTATGACATTTAGGACAGGATGTGCAACTTTCAAATTTTTGTTTGTCTTCATCTGACATATGTAGTGACTTACGCTGCAATTGGGAATCATATGATTGTTGAAATTTTGCAGCTTTATCGAGAAATTCTAGAAATTTTGAAATGCAATCTTCACCTTGCCAAGTATGCATTTTGTTTTGTCTATTCTAAAGTGGTCATGCCATACTTCATAGCAGGATATGGCTGCTGGCTTGTGGATGATATCATCAATGTAGCATTCTATGTCTGCGTAAATGACACGCAGGGGACTTAATTCGTCACCATTATCCCTATGTGAAAATATTTTATCTTTGGGCATGCGTTCCATTTGTAATTTACCTCGCTTGCACCATTCATAGTGAGTTTCAAATTTATCTTTACTCCAAAATGAGCGGATGCAGCGGTCGCATACAAAATGTTCACCTCTTTTAGAGTGCCCCAAGTGAGTGTACAAGCGAGAGATTTTGGGAATACCACAGTAGTGCCATTCCTCGCTATCATCTTGTTTTACTAATAAGAGGTTGACTACACGTTCATAACAAGTTGAACGTGAATTATAGCGGGCACCCTTCAACCCCTTCTCCCACACGTGAACGACAATTTTAATCTTATTATGTTTTTCGAACGTTTCTACATCTTCGATTTTCATGTTGTTACTATCACAACCTTCAAAGTCTAGTTCATCCTCCCACTGTCTATAGCTATAGGTGCGATCTCGATGCGCGTTGATATCATTATAGTGAAGGATGGATAGGACTGCATATTTGAAACACTGTGATTTACAATCAACATTGATGACAGCTTTCTTATTATACAACGTTTTTGGAAGTTTAAATGTGCCTCGAGCTGCATGACTTTCTAATAGGGAAATTTTGAATATGGCTGAGTCCACACCATCAAAAATGAAGAGCGCTGTCGCGTTGATTGAATTTATCTACATTTGATTTTAAACATTGAATGTGAAAATTTAGCCAAGACTCGCAGTCTACAACTTCGGTTGCGGAAGAGGAAGGAATATGAAACTGTATTCTCTCCGTCACTTGACCCGTTTGAAAATCTATTTTAATATATTTTAGTTTAAGGTAGATGAGCGCCTTCATTCTAAAATTGTCTAAATTATTGAAGAGCGCTTCGATAATGTTAGAATTTTGAAGGAGCCACTCAGGAAAATCTACAATTTGAGTATTGGACTCCATGCAGTAGTCGCGTACTAAATTATTATGTGAAACATTAATGAGGGAGATGGTAGAGGTACCGTTGGTGTAGTGATCATTTGCATGCGTGTGTTGAAGTCTGTGCGAAGATCGCTGAAAGTGACTATCAAAAGAAAGAGGGCACAAATCGCAAGGAAAGGAGGATGTCATCGTCAGAATCAACTTCACCTCCGGAGATTGACGCCGGCTTTGCGTTGACACACACGTTGTTTGATGTGTCGAAGGAGGACTGTGCTTCCTTGTAAACATATGTCCGCAGTCGGCACATTCCCACTCGTTGCCTTGCCGCGAGAGTCCTGAGCTGGAACTCACATCACCTGAAAGAGAAATCATTCTTTCATCTCTGTTCAAGCCTCAGTGTAGTGTTACAACCTACCTTGACTCAATAACTCTAAACTTTCCTCGAGAAGAGAGGGCGTTGGTGATGAAGTTGATGCCTGAAATTGAGGAAGATGCTATTAGTCACACGTTTGAGGGAGATGAGAGGAAATTTTCAACTTACCATTTCAACGAAATCAAGTTTAAGGTTGCTACTTCTACAAGATAGAGACTTCACTCAAATAATAGTCAAGAGAGAGATCGTGCGTTCGTCCACTTGTATGATTCACAGATTAAATGAAATGACCTGAATGTCACTTTGCTTTCTATACTTTCATCCTCTTCATTCATTGGATGTTATTTCTGATTGGCTGTTGTGTATACTTAAGAATAGAAAAATGTTAAAGTTATCATTATTCAATAAGTCAGCATTTCAAAGACAACATGACATAAAGTTTCCTCACAACTAAACCAAATAACCGCATTGGAGTTCTCCCTCCCTCCATATACTTCAGCAAAGGTGGCTCGTTACAGACCTAATGCCACAAGAAAAGGCGGAAGGTGGAGTATATGGAAGAACTGCCAATCTCGATCAATGATACGAAAGTTTATCATTATCGGAGGAGGATGACTGAGGAGTTGCCCGACCTAAACAGGCATTAACCCCCCCTCGGCACAACCTGCGACCACCCACTATTTACCCAAAAAAAAATTTTGATTTTGTTTTTTTTTGTGTGTTTTGAGTGGATGCCGAAGGGGTGATGGAGATGACCAGCTAAGTCGCACTTGCATCAAATAGGAAGTGAGTGGTACACCCCTTTAACTCATCACCGCGATTCCGGGGCGGACGTGGGGATTACTTGGAGGATAGGGGTGGACGTGCAGATGGAAACGTGTTTATAGCAGCTCATTCGGGTGGGGGTCGCGAGGGAAGCAGGTCGCGGGTCGTGGATGTGGTCGTGGGATGACCGGGGGTAATTGTCAGGCCAGTTGATTAGGGGGTGGGGCGGTAGGAGCGGGGCGGGCAGATGGTCTGTCGGGTTGGGGGGGGGGTGGGGGTGTAGGGGGTCAGGGTAGGGTGGGAGGGGTCGCGGCGGTGGAGGGCGGGGTGGTGGGGGGGGGAGGGTGCGTCGGGTGGGGGGGGGGTGAGGGGGGGGGTCTCGAGGGTGGGGTGCGTGGTGCGTGGGTGGGGGGGGGCCCGGGGGGGGGGGGGGGGGGGTAGGGGGTGGGGGGGGGGGGGGGGTTCCGGTGGGGGGGGGGGTCAAGGGGGGGGGGGGGGGGGGGGGGGGGGGGGGGAGGGGGGGGGGGGGGGGGTCTGGGGGGGGGGGGGGGGGGGGGGGGGGGGGGGGGGGGGGGGGGGGGGGGGGGGGGGGGGGGGGGGGGGTATGGGCTGGGGGGGGGGGGGGGGGGGGGGGGGGGGGGGGGGGGGGGGGGGGGGGTGGGGGGGGGGGGGGGGGGGGGGGGGGGGGGGGGGGGGGGGGGGGGGGGGGGGGTTGACGGGGGGGGGGGGGGGGGGGGGGGGGGGGGGGGACCCAGGGGGGGGGGGGGGGGGGGGGGGGGGGGGGGGGGGGGGGGGGGGGGGG
>CAJQUW010007411.1:0-7500 GCA_907163375.1 Prostheceraeus crozeri | reverse complement strand
CATTGATAGAGACAGGTAGAACTCATGGTTCTCATAACGTATGCACTGGAAAGTTTTAGGCAACCTTCGACAGTTGGCTAAATGTCGCCCTGGCGCGAATGCATACTACGTTGAGACAGAGGCAATCACTTGCAAACATGACGCAGAGAGGTTTAACAAATATTTGACCATTGCCCGAATGGCCCTTGCGGTATTACCATAGAGCTACGGGTTTCACCGCCGCCCTTTACAGGAAACGACCCGTCGAAAGGAAGGTATTACACCGAACTTCATTTGCAACGTTCAAGTTGACTGATAGCAGATTCAACTTAATGATAGTATTCGCCAGTCCGAAGACTGCCCAGGGCAAACCGCGAGGAGGTTCTATCATGTCTTGGCCCATGGTGGCCCTTAAGAGAGCCGATGGTTTTCGTTCTCGGGAGAGTAACAAGATGACTATTGGCTGGAATAGTCAATGGGTATGACGCTTAGGTTCTCGTATAGCTGAGAACAATAGCGATGAAAATCAAACTCATCAGTCCCCTCATACCACACCACCAAACAGGACATTTAAACAACCCCTTATACCGCCCTAAGCCGTGGGTGGTGCATCTGCACCTTTCGGATGCGGGTGGTATTTGGAGTCCACACCGTCATCCGTCCAAATGATCCTCTTGATCTTCCCCTTCTTCTCATCCTCGATCCCACTCGTCGAGGATTGACCGAACTCGGGAATACCGTTGTTCTTCATCAGTGAAGACGGGAATATTGTCGGCATGATAGATTTATGTCGCTTCCATCGTGACTTCAAATTGAATGAGAAGCGCTACAATCTTCTGGCTTATATAGGGTTTTCAAAAATGAATTGCTCAACAGCGAATCAGAATGCTTCAGGGATAGCAATCGACTGCATAATGTTCAAGTTGACTGATAGCAGATTCAACATAATGATAGTATTCGCCAGTCCGAAGACTGCCCAGGGCAAACCGCGAGGAGGTTCTATCATCTCTTGCCCCATGGTGGCCCTTAAGAGAGCCGATGGTTCGTTCTCGGGAGGTAACGTCATCTACACCCTAAACCAATTCTGCTGAGAGAGTCAAATAGACTCTCTCTTTGGTTAGCACTGTCGACTTCCACACTAACTTGGCATGTGAGTATAGAGTGGAATGTAGCGGCCATTCCCGTTGGATTGGCAGCAGTTGCTGTCATCGGATTGCCCAATACCGAGCAAGATTGTTGTGGACTCTGTCTTGCTCTTACTCTTTTTTCCTCCTCGCCTATTTTCATTTACTCTCTTTTCTTTTCGAACACGTCTAGGCCTGAACGAACTCCTCAAAATAAATTTCGCGGCCCTCCTAACTGCGGTCCGCGAGGAGAGCTAACTTGACTGTTCGGCGTCTGCATGATGAAATGAAATGAAATGAGAGGCAAAGAAGAGTGGTTTATATACCCCCTCTAACGCGACGCAACGTTCAAGTTGACTGATAGCAGATTCAACTTAATGATAGTATTCGCCAGTCCGAAGACTGCCAGGGCAAACCGCGTGGAGGTTCTATCATGTCTTGCCCCTAGGTGGCCCTTAAGAGAGCCGATGGTTCGTTCTCGGGAGTAAATTGATGGGGTGGTGAAGGCGGGCAAAGATCTGCAATGAAAATGATATGTATTAGAATAGGATATACTATCTTATTTGCTTTTCACTTACCAAGTTAGTCATCCTTAGGTAGTCTCGCGCGTTTCCGAATCGAAAATTTATGGAGATGGCCGCGCATTCGTAAGCTTGCATGGAGACACTTCTTGCTCGGATGACCGTTGTAGCAAATAATTGACTCGTCCAGATTTTTATTTACCAATACTTCGCCGGCCAAATGATTGTCCCGAATAGGGATGTGAAATTCAAACAAACGATCCTCATTCACACGTTCCCACTCATCCCTCATGCGCTCCAACTTCTCACACGCCTGCCTCTCATCACCCCCGCCGAGCCACAGTCCTCTCCAACTCAACATTCCTCGCTCTCAACACACTCATCTCCTTCATCATCTCCTCAAACTTCGCCTCTGCATCTCTCATTCTTCTCTCCGCAGCACTCGCCCTCTTCTCACACGCATCATTCTTCTCTTCCAACTCTCGCGTCTTATTCTTCAAATCAGTCACACAACGCCTCATTCTAATGTTTTCATCCGCCACCTCCTTCGACTTCAAATCCTTCTTTTTCAACTCATCCAACTCCTTCACAACTTCATCCTTCACTTTCTTCAAACTCTCAAACTTATTCACTAACAACTCATGCGCCATCTGCTGCGAAACATGCCTCTTCTCTTCATCCTTCAACCACCTCGCCGACTGCATACGAATCCCACCACTCTTCACTTTTGGGGAAGATGAGCTCTTCGGGGGGTCGGTGATGACGATGTTGGACACCTCCGATGACGAAGAGCTCAACTTCCTCACACGCTTCCTCACACGCTCCCTATCTAAATCCACATCATCCTCATCATCACTCTCAAGCACTCTCTTCCGCTGCTCAATCTCACCCTCCAACGACGCAACCGCTCTCGCCAACTCATCATTCTCAACAACATTCTCAACAACATTCTCAACAACATTCTCAACAACATTCGCAACATTCGCCAACATTCGCTCCTCTCTTCCACAATCAACTGCGTAAATCTCAAATCAGTCACTAAACCACCACTACAGTCAGCATGCACTCTGTAAAACTGCACCTCATCCTCATCACCCTTCAGCACTCTACACTTTACGCAAGCAACCCTATTCAAGACAATCATGTGGCCGGTGCCCGCCTTCTTCACATGAGCTTTGGCGTCCGCACTGCGATTAACTCGCCCACAAGAGCACATTTTGATGTGATATTTATGATTTTTGTCATTGGCCATGTTAGATTTTATTGTGAACTGTAAGATAATGAAATTTGTATAAGTTTGGAATCATGTAGTACAGTCATATTCCTAAAGAGTGTAGTGAGTGGCACTCGATCCCGTCGACAGCCCGAAGGCCTTGTACCGATCACTAGGGAAGTGAGAGATCTTCCCCGATACCCGCTCTTTACAGCTGAAGACATCATTGTCACTGCCCCGAAGTGGTTACAGGAACGCCGAGTCAAAGGTAGTGATCAGTTACTGGGATCTAAAAAAAAAAAACCCCTCAAATGCTGCCTTAGACTTATTTAAATTTCAAATCTGATAGCATATTTGAACTCAGGATACTTGAAAACCTTAGTCTATATGTTAAAACTTTTGAAAATAGTTGAAAGGGAGAAGGGGGGGATGAAAATTAAGAATTTTTAAAAAAAATTTTTTTTATTTTCCGCATTTTACTACTCATACTACTTTTAAAAAATTTTATCAGTAGTAAAGACACTATCAAACTCTATCATTCACACTTTGAAGTAGCAAGATAGCTTGCCTACTTCAAAAGATAGAGTCCTTTGAAACACCCGATATCGGGAGCTCAGAGCGACGACCGTCGCTTACCTCGTCTTTCGATGAAGTGATCAGACTTACGTTGTGGGGGTTTATATATGCTCGGAAGAAAACTTAAAATGGCTCTATCTCCGAAAGTATTCATCGTAGCGACATGCGGTTTGTTGCAAACGATTCGTCTCATCATTCTCTATCATATGACACCTGAACCATTCTCATATGACCACGGGAAAGTTGGTCCGCCAGGCACATGTCCATGTAACATGCCACAAGTGAAAAAATTCCTAAGTGTGAGAGCTCCAGGTTGTGGTGAAAATTTTGAAAAATTTAAACGACTTCCGAATTATTCCATACCTGGGACCGTCACCAAAACATTTTTCATCAAATTTCACTGACCTCCCCCCCCCTCGTTCAGAGAAATTTGATTGGGATGAAAAATGTTTTGGTGACGGTCCCAGGTCCGAAATTCCACACTTTGGAAAATTTTCAAAATTTTAACCCATACAAAGTCACTCTGACACTTAGGATTTTTTCAGGTAAGCGAGCTCCGACCTAAAATCTTGTAACCGCTCTAACTTTTGAACGAAGACAGATAGGAACAAGCCGATTGTTTCACTGAATTTGTCTCACTCTTCTTTCAAACGAGCTATCGCACGACAAAATCCGTCCACTGGAAGCCAAAATAGAAGATTGCTGTCGGGGGGGGGGGTCAGTGAAATTTGATGAAAAATGTTTTGGTGGCGGTCCCAGGTCGAAATTCCACACATTGGAAAATTTTCAAAATTTTACCCATACAAAGTCACTCTGACACTTAAGATTTTTTCAGGTGAGCGAGCTCCGACCTAAAATCTTGTAACCGCTCTAACTTTTGAACGAAGACAGATAGGAACAAGCCGATTCTTTCACTGAATTTGTCTCACTCTTAGCTTTCAAAGCTGTAAGACAAAATCCGTCCACTAGAAGCCAAGATAGAAGATTGCTGTCGGGGGGGGGGGGTCAGTGAAATTTGATGAAAAATGTTTTGGTGACGTTCCCAGGTCGAAATTCCACACTTTGGAAAATTTTCAAAATTTTACCCATACAAAGTCACTCTGACACTTAGGATTTTTTCAGGTAAGCGAGCTCCGACCTAAAATCTTGTAACCGCTCTAACTTTTGAACGGCTGGTCCGATTGACTCGCAACAAAAAAATGTTGTCGAGCAGTTTTTTCTCCTCTTTCAAACGAGTAGCTGTAAGACAAAATCCGTCCACTAGAACCAAAGTTAGAAGATTGCTGTCGGGGGGGGGGGGTCAGTGAAATTTGATGAAAAATGTTTTGGTGACGGTCCCAGGTCGAAATTCCACACTTTGGAAAATTTTCAAAATTTTACCCATACAAAGTCACTCTGACACTTAGGATTTTTTCAGGTAAGCGAGCTCCGACCTAAAATCTTGTAACCGCTCTAACTTTTGAACGGCTGGTCCGATTGACTCGCAACAAAAAATGTTTTCGAGCAGTTTTTTCTCCTCTTTCAAACGAGTAGCTGTAAGACAAAATCCGTCCACTAGAACCAAAGTTAGAAGATTGCTGTCGGGGGGGGGGTCAGTGAAATTTGATGAAAAATGTTTTGGTGACGGTCCCAGGTCGAAATTCCACACTTTGGAAAATTTTCAAAATTTTACCCATACAAAGTCACTCTGACACTTAGGATTTTTTCAGGTGAGCGAGCTCCGACCTAAAATCTTGTAACCGCTCTAACTTTTGAACGGCTGGTCCGATTGACTCGCAACAAAAAATGTTGTCGAGCAGTTTTTTCTCCTCTTTCAAACGAGTAGCTGTAAGACAAAATCCGTCCACTAGAACCAAAGTTAGAAGATTGCTGTCGGGGGGGGGGTCAGTGAAATTTGATGAAAAATGTTTTGGTGACGGTCCCAGGTCGAAATTCCACACTTTGGAAAATTTTCAAAATTTTACCCATACAAAGTCACTCTGACACTTAGGATTTTTTCAGGTGAGCGAGCTCCGACCTAAAATCTTGTAACCGCTCTAACTTTTGAACGGCTGGTCCGATTGACTCGCAACAAAAAATGTTGTCGAGCAGTTTTTTCTCCTCTTTCAAACGAGTAGCTGTAAGACAAAATCCGTCCACTAGAACCAAAGTTAGAAGATTGCTGTCGGGGGGGGGGGGTCAGTGAAATTTGATGAAAAATGTTTTGGTGACGGTCCCAGGTCGAAATTCCACACTTTGGAAAATTTTCAAAATTTTACCCATACAAAGTCACTCTGACACTTAGGATTTTTTCAGGTGAGCGAGCTCCGACCTAAAATCTTGTAACCGCTCTAACTTTTGAACGGCTGGTCCGATTGACTCGCAACAAAAAATGTTGTCGAGCAGTTTTTTCTCCTCTTTCAAACGAGTAGCTGTAAGACAAAATCCGTCCACTAGAACCAAAGTTAGAAGATTGCTGTCGGGGGGGGGGGGGTCAGTGAAATTTGTTGAAAAATGTTTTGGTGACGGTCCCAGGTCGAAATTCCACACTTTGGAAAATTTTCAAAATTTTACCCATACAAAGCCACTCTGACACTTAGGATTTTTTCAGGTGAGCGAGCTCCGACCTAAAATCTTGTAACCGCTCTAACTTTTGAACGAAGACAGATACGAACAAGCCGTTTCTTTCACTGAATTTGTCTCACTCTTAGCTTTCAAACGAGCTATTGCACGACAAAATCCGTCCACTGGAAGCAAGCTGTCCAGGGGGGGGGGGGGGACGGTCAGCAGTCAGGTTCAGCCGAAAATTTTTTCTCTCCGATTTCGCTGAGGGAAGGTGGGGGGGGAGGGTGGAAGGAAACATCCTTCCTAACCCAAAATTTCACGTAGATTCCGAATCTGGCCTCCGTTTTCTCATCCGATGCTTCGTTTGGACGCTACACACCAAAAACATCACACACTATAGCCTCAAGACTAATCCTGGCGGTCGCCCACGTCAACCTAGACGGTCGCCCACGTCAACCAGGCGGTCGGACCAACGCACCCGAGTCTCACACTCTGTCGTTCCAGAGGGGGGGGGGACGTCAGCGAACATGTTGTGAACGTGGACCCACCTGGCCGGCACACCACGACAGACCACAACCTCTGTCGTTCCAGGGGGGGGACTCAGACACGAAGCACCACGGCGGCCGACCACGACACTCTGCCGTGTCAGAGGGGGGGGGGACGCAGCGATGGCCGCCATCTTGCGCGGTCCAGAAGTGGAGTTTTGCTTACTACTAGCGCTCTTTTTTGTAAATGTGTATTTTTTCTCCTGAGTAAGTCATGCTTGAGCACCAATTGAGATATTGACTGTGGAGACATACCATTGTTAATCATCTTCGAGAATACAATAGGTAGGTTAACTACAGCATATTACAGATTTTCTAGGAACAGCTGATTTTTCAAGCATGCTTTTGGTGGGGAGTTGTGGGTCACTGAATATAAGGTGTTATGGACCACGCAAAATTCATCAGAATACCGTAAAAGTCGCCAGAAAACCAATTTCCTTCATTCTACTCAAGCGCAAACATAGCCAACAGGAAAATACGCTACAGTACGTTGCTGTGAAAGGTCACCGTAAGTTAAATCGATGTAAGCAGCAGCCTAGCAAGTCGAGCCATCGGCTGAAAAAGAGTGATAGGCCTGGTTCGCATTCGCTTAATTGTTAGTGCAACCGCTTCATTATTTAGATTGCCTTCTTAACCTGCAATAGTGTCAATCATTAAGTTTTTTTCATGTCAATGTTTCTATAGCATATTTACCTTTAGTGAGGCTGCAAACTAGTGTTCAGAAATTGGAGTAGACAACTAGCTATGCAACGATTCTCACTAGGCACATATATATTTCCAGTGCCATAAGAACAGATACAACGAAAATCTATCAAAATGCAGCTAGTCCAAAAAAATTTAAGTTCTTCAGCCACATGATATAAGCGTCCATTGGAGGCCCGGAGAACCTTTCAGATCAGTCCGCCACACGGAAGGAATTTAATCGACAGTTTTCTGCACGATGTCGACATCTCTTCACCTCTCCACCAGGTCAAAAAGGTGATTTTTTCCGAGCTCCC
>CAJQUW010007410.1:0-29939 GCA_907163375.1 Prostheceraeus crozeri | reverse complement strand
TTTGAACAAAACCCATTATGTTGGGGAATGTACATTCATTCAAATTATCCTGAATTATTTAAATCAGAATATTTTCAATACTATGGTGAAGATAGTTCAGAAATGTTTACAAAGAAAGTAGAAGAATTACAAAATTATTTTTCACAATTGCTTGAAACAAATATTCCAATGATGCCATTAACAGAAAAAGAAAAATTAAATTTTATTAATGAAACAAAATGTTATTACTGTGGAAAAGAATTTACAAAAAATTATAAAAATGGCAAAGGTAGATATCTTGATAAGGTAAAAGATCATGATCATCTAAATGGATTATATAGAGGTGCAGCACATAATTCTTGTAATCTTAATGCTAATAAATTTAAATACAACTTTGTTCCTCTATATTTCTATAATGGTTCTAAATATGATTTCCATCTAGTAATGAAAGATTTATTTTCATCTGAAAAATTACAACAACAACAAATAAATGTACTATGTAAAACAGAAGAAGAATATTTTTCAATGCAATTAGGTTGTATTAGAATTTTAGATGCATTTAGATTTTTTACTCCTTATTCATTAGATGTTATGGGAAAAACTTTGAAATCTGAACAATGTAAAATATTAAATAAATATAATTTAAAACCTTTAAAAGGATATTTCCGTATGAGTACATAACTGGAGATTTTAATTCTGTGAATAAAATTATGGAAGAAGAACAACTTCCTCCAATAAATAAATTTAAATCAACATTAAATCAATCACAATTATCTGACGAAGACTATGCAGAAGCTGAAAAGAATTGGAGAGAGTTAAATTGTAAAACAATGTATGATTATACAATGAAATATCTTCAGATAGATGTATTAATACTAGCTGATCTTTTCGAAAACTTTCGTGACATGTGTTTAGAATATTACGGAATAGATCCATGTTATTGTTATTCTACACCAGGTTTAACATGGCTAGCAGGATTAAAACATACTGGTGTTCAAGCCGATGGCTCTAGGACAAAGTCCGTTAAACTTAAACATTATAAAGAAAATACATATGATAAATTATTATTTTTTGAATCTGGAATTAGAGGTGGAGTTTCATCAGTTTTAGGTAATCGTTATGTACAGTGTTACAATAAAAAGTAAATCCTGATGATTATGGAATAATGAAACCTTTATCTCCAGAAGAAAGTGATCAGTTTATAAAATTGTTTAATCAAAATATAGAAGGACTTATATCAAATGAAGATAGTCAAGCAGCAGTTGATGAAATCATGAGAGAAAACTATTTGTTATATTATGATTTTAATAGCTTATATTCTTCTTGCATGATACAAGAATTACCAACAGGTGAAATGTCATGGTGTAATATTCTTGATTATCAAAAAACATATGATGGAAATTATAATCATGGTTATATATATGAAGTTGATTTAGTATACCCTGATGAAATAAAAGATAAAACAAAATATTTTCCTTTCTGTCCCGAAAACAAAATTCCTAATATAGAAGATTTTTCAGATTATCAAAAATCTTTAATTCCTAAAAAATACAGACCAACAAAAAAACTTATGTTAACACAAAGCAATAAAGGAAAGTATGTTGTTGAAGGAAGAATGCTAGATTGGTATTTAGATCATGGAATGATTCTCACCAAAATACATCGAAAACTATTTCATCAAAAATCTAGGTGGTTAAAAAATCATATAGAGTTCAATATTGAAAAACGCAAAATAGCTAAAAGAAATAAAGATGATTTTGGAAACGTGTTCTTCAAATTAATGAATAATGCATTTTATGGTAAGACTTTAGAAAATGTGCTTAATAGACAAAATATTGAAATAGTTTATGATAAAGATAGGTTTCAAAATTTAACAAGGAAACCTACATATAAAAGAACTACTAGATTTAGTGATGAACTATGTGCTGTACATTTACGTCGAATTAGCGTAAAACATGATAAGTTTAATTTCATTGGTTTCACTATATTAGAATTAGCTAAACTATTTATGTATAGATTTATATATGATTATTTAGCACCTGCTTATGGCAAAAACTATAAATTACACTTTACAGATACCGATTCTGTTTTCTTAGAATTAACAATACCGTATAATTCTACACTTGATGAAGAAATTAATAAAATAAAAGATATCATTCATCCTTCTGATTTATGTAAAGTAAAAGATGAATTAGAAGGAAATGAAGATTTCATAACAGAAGCTATATTTTTAAAATCTAAATGTTATGATACAACTAATAATATTAAAACACATAAAACATTAAAAGGAATTTCAAAGGCATCAGTGGCTAATCAAATAACATTTCAAGATTATAAAAATGCATTATTTAATAATGAAATAAAAACAGCATGTAATTATAGACTTAATTCAAAAAAACATAAAATGTATTTAAAAGAAGAACATAAATTAGCAGTAGATCCATTTGATGATAAAAGAAAAATTTTACCTGATGGAATAACTACTGAACCTTTTTAATTTTCTAATTTCTAAGATAGACAAATTTGATATATACATAAAATAAAAAATAATAAAATATTATAACACTATATTTGTATATTTTTTATCACTCGGTAAACAAATGTTCTATAACTCTATCATGACTTTTTTTATCAATATTAATTGTAATGAATCCATAATCTTTTGACCAAGCATTGTTACACGATTGTTTAAATTCATCTTTATTTCTTACACATAAATCTCTTAACAAATCACTTAAGTTTCTTGCATTTATTTCAAATAGTATAAATATATTTGCATTCTTTCTAATAACACTTCCGTCTAATGAATACATACTTTGTGTTAAATAAAAAACACTACAGTTATTATGTCTACCTCTTGTGAAATAATTTCTCTGAACTGACTGATTTCTATCATTAACACAATCATCAAAAATTACACAATGTTTCATTGTTTTATCTAGTTTACTAGGATCTTGCATATTACCACTATCATCTATTAGTTGTATCTTTATATGCTTATTTTATTGGTTTCAACTAACTGATTATTTTTTGCTGCTTCTTCACACCACGAACTTATTTCTTCTTCATCTTCAGATTTTTCATATTCTTTGAATAATGAAGCAATTGCTGTTTTTTTAAGATTATTTTCAAATCCATATTTTAAAAATTGATAGACGGGTTGTTCTGCCGTTGTTGTATAAATTATAAGATTGTTATAATCCAAAAAGTTTGGAGTCGTTAAAATTTTAAATAATAGATATGTTTTTCCACATCCTGATCTTCCACAAATAACTGACAAAACTTTATTAGATAAATTTGGATGATGATTAAATTTAAGTTTTTTTTATTAAATGGAGGTAGTTCACTCATTTTTTAATAAAAAAAATTTATTTTTATTTTTTTTATTTTTTGTTTCTAAAGAAGAAGAAGAAAATTAGACTTCTCTAGCTTCGCGTAGGAGTTTATACCTCCCGAACCAAAAGATCTATCATAATCTCTTCACCTCCAAAATTTATTTCTTGTCCTTTTTCATCAGTGATTCTCATGTTAATGTTGTTAATAGTTTTTCTTGTAATAGGGAAATATATTAATGTTTGGGGAAATACATTTAATCTATAACCAATGGGTACAGTAAAAGCTGGAAAACTGAATATTAAATTTGACAATTTACCATTTATATATCCTCCTTCAATAATGTCACAATGTACAACAATTGAATTTATTTCAGTTATTTTTGGAATCTTCTCACCTAAATGATAACCTTGACTATAGGTTTGTTTATTAAATCCTAATAGCTTTGACAATGATCTATCATGATTAAAATCAACTTGATGATTTTCGTCTAAAGTAAGAGAAAATTTATTGACTGCCGGTTCAACTGCAAAATGTAATTGTTTCTTATCTTTAAATGGTATACCTAAATGTCTCTTAATTTCATTTGATATTGATTCAACTTCGTAAGAAACAGGAAGAAAAGTTAGTATTTTCCATGTTTTGCCTTTATCAGTAGAATATCTAAATTGATCATTCACATCTTTTATAACATTTTGAATAGTGTTAAATGTAGAGAAACTAGTCAATGCAATTTGATAATTTTTATTTTGTTCCAAATGTAGAATGGGTTCTAAATTACAAGTGTGTGATGAAGTAGTTGTTATAATTTTTAACGTCGTACTAAATTTTGATGAACCCAAAATCTCTGTCAAATTTTCTAAATGATAATTAATTTTGTCTAAATCTGCTGAACACATTTTTTAGTTAAAATTTTAAATAAATATTTTTTTTAAAAAAAATTAGAAACAACATATTTCAGCTACACTTTTATAATCCTCTTCATTTAGAATCTTCTTTTCTAACAGTCTTTTCAATATAGCATGAATTTCATTGAAACTAGAATTATGTCCTTCTTTTATTGCAGATATTAAAATATTTAATCTATTTAGTAATTCTTGTGGATCATCTGGTAAAAATATGGTTGTTTCTGTTTTCTGTTTTTCAGATAAACCTTTTCCTACTTTAACTCCCGTTGATAATAAATTTTCTAATTGTTTATAACGTCTTAGAGATTTTACTGCACCAACTCTGTCTAACATAGCTTTATATTTTATAAGATCTTCTACAGCATAGTTTTTTAAATCTGCTCCTCTTAAAAGATTAACAAAATTTCTATCTAAATTAAAAGGAGATTTATCTGGTGAAAAAATTAAACCTCGAAAAGGTTGTGGAAATATTTCTTTTTGTCCGAGATAAAATCTAGGTATTATTTTTCCATCTATAAATGAAATAGAATGTTCAAATTGCATAGATTTTGGTAATTTCTTATTAATGTTTGATTCTAGTAATCCATAGTCATCTAATATAGTTTTGTGTTCTGGATCTGTTATATCAATTTGTTTATCATTATTTGTACTTTCTTTTTCAAGAGTTTTGAATGGTTTCATAGTTTTCTCAAAATCAGTTTTTACTTGCTCGGTTTGCTGCATTTTTTCAAACATATCAGATTGAATACCAGCTTTTATCATTCTATGTTGAAGATGATTTTCTTTCATAATATTTCTTCGTTTTATTAACTCTTCTAATTGTTTTATTCTTTTAAAATTATCAGATCTAATTTTATCCATTTTTAAAATATAATATTTGAATTTTGTGGTAACATTGGAATACAGCAAAAACATTTTACTGAACAAATTATTTTTTTATTGCTTTGTTGTTTGACATCTTTTCGTTTAAAGTTTTCTCGTTTTAAGTTTTGTTTAATAAAGTTTTGTTTAATAAAGTTTTGCTTAAATTTTCGCTTAAAGTTTTTAGCTCTTCTAAAAAAAATTTGTCATTTTCTTCATTAGAAATTTTACCATCACTAGAAATTTTGCCATCCTTTTTATTTTTATCATCAACTTTTTCTGTCTGTGATTGAAATGATATTTGATTTACTTCATTAGCTATTTGATCAAATTTTTCAATCTCATCTAACGTAATAACATTATCATCACATACTCTTTGAAAGTAGTAATGTAGTTTATCATAGACTTCTTTAATATGTAAATGCTTAGTTTTTAATGATTTTCGTTTCTTAGTTATTAAAGATTTATCTAACATTGTAACAAGTGAAGTTGCAAAAACACCCGTACCTGTTAAAGCTGTAGCAACTACTGGAATTACTAAAACACCTGAAGATATAACAATTGTTAAAGCACCTAAACTAATTGTTAAGAATATGCCAATTCCTTGTGTTACATTCTTAACTTTGTTCCATCTCTTTCTTAATTTTTTATAATGCTCTAATCTTAATAATAATTGAGATTCCTTATCTTTCATATACCTAACTCTATCTTTGTGTTTTTCAATGTTCATTTTTTCAATGTTAATCTTTTCAATGTCCATTAAAGTAGAACTACGTTCATATGATAATGAAGGATATATTCTTGAGGTTCCTTCCACTTTTGTTTCTTCCATTTTTAAAGAAATATTTTCAGTCACATGATATATTTTAAAAACCTGAAAAACGGATTTAAAAGACGTTTTTAAAAATACTAACTTTATGATTTTCGGTGTCCTGGAACGGTCATGATTTTCAAGGTAAAAATTGTAGTTCTCAAATTTGAGATTCTTAACTTTTATGATTTTCGGTGTCCTGGAACGGTCATGATTTGAGCAAGAAAATGATCATAATCACAAATTTGAGATTCTCAACTTTTATGATTTTTTCGGTGTCCTGGAACGGTCATGATTTAAGCGAGAAAATTGTAATTCTCAAATTTGAGATTTTTAAAAATTTGAAAAATTGGGTATTTTTAAAAACGCCCAAATTTATGAATTTAGGTCTTCATAACCTGAAAAAAGGGTTCAAATTCATGAATTTATGTCGTTTTTAAAAATGCCATTTTTTGAAAAAATGGTACTTTTTGAATGGACTAAATTCATGTATTTAGGTCTTAAAAACCTGAAAAAGGGTCTAAATTCATGAATTTATGTCGTTTTTAAAGATACTATTTTTTTGAATTTTATGGTGTCCTGGAACGGTCTTTTGCCCATTACTGGCGGTTTTTTCACCGAAACTTCACCGACCCAACTTTTGACGACAAACACGATGGGATGGGTCTCGGAGCTCCATTCCAACATTTTGAAAAAAATTTTTTTTTCACGAAAAAATCCTAAGTGTCGAGACCACCGTAGTGAAAATTTTCGAAAAAATTTTTTGGACGAATTTCAACCTGAAACCTTGATAGAAGTTTGTTTCACATGATTCTGAACAACTTTGGTCTTTTCAACCAATTTAGTCAGTTGAGTCGTTGGGGGGGGGCGGTTTTTTCACCGAAACTTCACCGACCCAACTTTTGACGACAAACACGATGGGATGGGTCTCGGAACTCCATTCCAACATTTTGAAAAAAAATTTTTTTTTCACGAAAAAAAAGTGTCGAGACCACCGTAGTGAAAATTTTCGAAAAAATTTTTTGGACGAATTTCAACCTGAAACCTTGATAGAAGTTTGTTTCACATGATTCTGAACAACTTTGGTCTTTTCAACCAATTTAGTCAGTTGAGTCGTTGGGGGGGGGCGGTTTTTTCACCGAAACTTCACCGACCCAACTTTTGACGACAAACACGATGGAATGGGTCTCGGAACTCCATTCCAACATTTTGAAAAAAATTTTTTTTTTCACGAAAAAATCCTAAGTGTCGAGACCACCGTAGTGAAAATTTTCGAAAAAATTTTTTGGACGAATTTCAACCTGAAACCTTGATAGAAGTTTGTTTCACATGATTCTGAACAACTTTGGTCTTTTCAACCAATTTAGTCAGTTGAGTCGATGGGGGGGTGACGGTTTTTTTTTTCACCGAAACTTCACCGACCCAACTTTTGACGACAAACACGATGGGATGGGTCTCGGAACTCCATTCCAACATTTTGAAAAATTATTTTTTTTCACGAAAAAATCCTAAGTGTCGAGACCACCGTAGTGAAAATTTTCGAAAAAATTTTTTGGACGAATTTCAACCTGAAACCTTGATAGAAGTTTGTTTCACATGATTCTGAACAACTTTGGTCTTTTCAACCAATTTAGTCAGTTGAGTCGTTGGGGGGGGGGGCGGTTTTTTCACCGAAACTTCACCGACCCAACTTTTGACGACAAACACGATGGGATGGGTCTCGGAACTCCATTCCAACATTTTGAAAAAATTTTTTTTTTCACGAAAAAATCCTAAGTGTCGAGACCACCGTAGTGAAAATTTTCAAAAATTTTTTTTGGACGAATTTCAACCTGAAACCTTGATAGAAGTTTGTTTCACATGATTCTGAACAACTTTGGTCTTTTCAACCAATTTAGTCAGTTGAGTCGTTGGGGGGGGCGGTTTTTTCACCGAAACTTCACCGACCCAACTTTTGACGACAAACACGATGGGATGGGTCTCGGAGCTCCATTCCAACATTTTGAAAAAATTTTTTTTTTCACGAAAAAATCCTAAGTGTCGAGACCACCGTAGTGAAAATTTTCGAAAAAATTTTTTGGACGAATTTCAACCTGAAACCTTGATAGAAGTTTGTTTCACATGATTCTGAACAACTTTGGTCTTTTCAACCAATTTAGTCAGTTGAGTCGTTGGGGGGGGGGGGGCGGTTTTTTCACCGAAACTTCACCGACCCAACTTTTGACGACAAACACGATGGGATGGGTCTCGGAACTCCATTCCAACATTTTGAAAAAAAATTTTTTTTTTCACGAAAAAATCCTAAGTGTCGAGACCACCGTAGTGAAAATTTTCGAAAAAATTTTTTGGACGAATTTCAACCTGAAACCTTGATAGAAGTTTGTTTCACATGATTCTGAACAACTTTGGTCTTTTCAACCAATTTAGTCAGTTGAGTCGTTGGGGGGGGGGGCGGTTTTTTCACCGAAACTTCACCGACCCAACTTTTGACGACAAACACGATGGGATGGGTCTCGGAACTCCATTCCAACATTTTGAAAAATTATTTTTTTTCACGAAAAAATCCTAAGTGTCGAGACCACCGTAGTGAAAATTTTCGAAAAAATTTTTTGGACGAATTTCAACCTGAAACCTTGATAGAAGTTTGTTTCACATGATTCTGAACAACTTTGGTCTTTTCAACCAATTTAGTCAGTTGAGTCGTTGGGGGGGGGGGCGGTTTTTTCACCGAAACTTCACCGACCCAACTTTTGACGACAAACACGATGGGATGGGTCTCGGAACTCCATTCCAACATTTTGAAAAATTATTTTTTTTCACGAAAAAATCCTAAGTGTCGAGACCACCGTAGTGAAAATTTTCGAAAAAATTTTTTGGACGAATTTCAACCTGAAACCTTGATAGAAGTTTGTTTCACATGATTCTGAACAACTTTGGTCTTTTCAACCAATTTAGTCAGTTGAGTCGTTGGGGGGGGGGCGGTTTTTTCACCGAAACTTCACCGACCCAACTTTTGACGACAAACACGATGGGATGGGTCTCGGAGCTCCATTCCAACATTTTGAAAAAATTTTTTTTTTCACGAAAAAATCCTAAGTGTCGAGACCACCGTAGTGAAAATTTTCGAAAAAATTTTTTGGACGAATTTCAACCTGAAACCTTGATAGAAGTTTGTTTCACATGATTCTGAACAACTTTGGTCTTTTCAACCAATTTAGTCAGTTGAGTCGTTGGGGGGGGGGGCGGTTTTTTCACCTAAACTTCACCGACCCAACTTTTGACGACAAACACGATGGGATGGGTCTCGGAGCTCCATTCCAACATTTTGAAAAAATTTTTTTTTTCACGAAAAAATCCTAAGTGTCGAGACCACCGTAGTGAAAATTTTCGAAAAAATTTTTTGGACGAATTTCAACCTGAAACCTTGATAGAAGTTTGTTGCACATGATTCTGAACAACTTTGGTCTTTTCAACCAATTTAGTCAGTTGAGTCGGGGGGGGGCGGTTTTTTCTCCTCACGGACCCATTCCTCCCATTACATCCTTGGCGAACTCCCTCACCATTCTGCCAGAGGGACTCAGGCAGCCTCATGACGCCGCCTTTCACATTTTGTCCTTGCGTCCGCCTGATGACTCAGCACTGCACCGCACTGTCCTTGACTTTGGCATGACTCATCACTGCACCGCACTGTCCTTGATTTTGCAATGGGATTACTACTTGCAGCGACTGGCTCATCAATTTTTCTGAGCATCAAAGTCGAAAGTCCTGATTAATAGACTGTGCTTGGGGACACATCGCTGAGGGCATCTGAAGAATCCTTCTCCGGGATAGCGTGGTGTATCAAGTAGATTCCAAATAGTTCCTTATCTTGTCAGACAAGATCAAAGAAAAAACACATTTTAATGCAATAGGACGAAGATTTCAGTTTTTTGGAGCAATTTTTCCATGTTTCCGGCTATTTAGTTAAAAATACTGTCTAGAGCCATGATTTTTTATATGCAGTTTCTTCAGGTCATTTTCTATGCATGCAAAACTGTCTGTGAGGCTATTCACATTCAGATTTGGTAAGCCTCCTAATGTTGAAAAATACAAGCGTTTTCATTAATTTTTCATGTATACCTCAAATTCGGTAGTTTTGAATCCTTATGGATGCGTTGCTGTATCCACTGGATTAAAAATTACGTTGCTTGAGGCTTGCCGGCATCTCTGTCATTTTTGTCTGCTTTTTCTGTTATTGCATGAATTGCATGAATGTTTTTAGTTGTTTGTACGTGTAAGTAGGTAAGATAAGAATCGTTATTCGGCATTCAGTCAAAAATTGTGCCAGAAGCCAGTGGATCCCCGGATTGTATAGATTACAATTATCTGTCCGATCTGAGGATTAGTTGGTTTTTGGATTGTTCATCATTGGCGGATAGTTTCACGTATCGAATGTACAGTGTATAACCAACGAATATCGAAATCAAATACAACACCTTTTCCATATCTATTTCAGATATTTCCAAATCGATTTCAGATCTTTCCAAATGAATTTCAGACATTTCCAGATGGATTTCAGATTTCTCCAATTGAATTTCAGATATCTATCACAGACTCAACATTGAAGATATCTGAAATTCAATTGACGAAATCTGAAATCCATCTGGAAATGTCTGAAATTCATTTGGAAAGATCTGAAATCGATTTGGAAATATCTGAAATAGACATGGAAATGGTGTAGATGACAGCGTAGGGATAGTAAACTGACATCTAAGTCGCGATTGTTGCGTATCCATTGCAAGCAGGCGGATAACCAGAATGCACACTCGATAGCACGGATATGCGTCAAAATGCAACGAATCAGGTATCGGTTGGATATCAAGCATATCCGCTTATAAGATACGGATCTCCTTGGGATAAAAATTTGTTATCCGCGGAGATAGACTGGATATCCAAACGTCTCCTGACGTAGAAATAATGGTGTGCATCCGTTCAACGATGAAGATTCGATGATATCCGGAGAAGCTATAAGATACTGATCCGATCCGTTTGCTCGGAGGGTGCGATTTAAAGGAGGCGACAATGATAATGCTGTAGCGCTTCAGCATCATAATTATGTGTAACTTAGCTATGGCACAATGTAGACGAAAGTAGGCAGCAATGTTTTCTCGTAATGATGATATCTGCATATGCATGTGAAAGATATTCGGAAGTCTAATTATCGTATATCTACAAGTGTATTCATACCATTGCTGCCCACTGAGATTTCTTGTTTTCTTTAGATTTTCTCATTTTATAATCCCAGCATTATAAAAATATCTTTTTTTCTATGCATATAGTAAAAATCTCTCTTTTCCTTACAATATATCTATGGAAAAGTTTTACTTTTCCGTACAACTTTTACTTTTCCCTACTCATTTTTACTTTTCCGTACAACTTTTACTTTTTTGTTAAATTTTTATTAATTTAGAAAATATCAAGCAACAATATGTGTGTATTGCATGTTATATAAAATTATCAGTAGACAATGATAAAAGAGTTCTAATTGCAAATAATTTTAGCGAACAATTAACACATTAACTAGAATGTTTTCCAACATCAAAAGTTGAAAACAATGTTAGAGCAATTGGAAAAATTGATAATTTTTGACTGTTCAGCCCTTTCGGACGTGTGATTCTGCATATGAATGCCCGAAGAACTTGACGGTTGCTTTTTCATTAAGCTCGCAATGCTCAGTTTCTGAGAAGTTGTGTTGTCCACATACTTTAATGCCGTGTTTTGGTTTTTCCAGTTGAAGTGTTTTTGCAAAGATGTTGAAGATGCTCCAGCTTCAGCAAGAATATTTGCTGAAGTTCTCCTCATAGCATGCCCCGTATAAGTTGTTGGTTGTTCCAGTTTCAAAAACGTCGCAACATTCTGAGTTATTTTAGCTAATAGATGCACTCCCATTGGTTGTTTGGTATAATACGATCGACCATCTTTATGCAAGCGATATGATTTCATAAATCTTCCTTCAGAAGCTTCACAGTCTGCCAGCATGTTGTCATACTTTTCCAAAAAGCCACAATATTCCAGCGGAATATTAAATTTATTATTGAATTGCTCACCTTTCTGTTTGCTCACGGAATAGGTGACCCACATACCTGTAGATTCATTAAATTCAAAATCATCACTGTTTAAGTTGGCGAGATCTGCGCACCTTAAACCTCCAAAATAACACACGGTGACAGCTGCCTTCATATATTATGTATGAATTCTTTCTCATTCGGCGCGTTCTCCAGAAAGTTGAATATGTCCTCTTTAGAAAACACACTAGCAGTTTTTCGCTTATAACCTGCCTCATAAGATTTTAATAGAAGAGTCAAACGTGGGTAAGCTTGGAGTTTTCCTCCGTGGTATAGTTGAAGTTTATTATTCAACATAGAATAAATAGACCATAATGTACTTGAAGCCAACTTCTTTTCTCTTTTCAAGTAATCGAAATACTGCAAAAAGTTTTCTTGTTAGGTTTTTCGTTGTTTAACTTAGAATATTCCTGAAACTGTTTCCAATTCTTATCGTATTTTTTAACACTTTTCATAGGATGAATATCATCAATAATTTCAGCAGCAGAACGCTTCATTTCTTTTGCAGTTTGCTAACTATACTACCAACAAGTTGATTTAGCAATTTGAAATTACAAAATGAGAAGTCTACACGGAAGTCTATGGTTTTGCAAATCAATACATTTCCATGATGATGTCATAGATATGCATAGAAAAAAATACGTTCCTTCATTGGAAAAGCACTATTTCCATACTCGGATTTCTATTCACACTCGATCGCTGGCGCTCTCTCGTGTGAATAGATATCCTCGTATGGAAAAGTAGTACTCTTCCAATTTCAGGAAAATAATTATAAGAACCTCAGACCCCTATCGAATGCTTAGAGTGAATTTTGGTAACCTACTTTTGGCTTCAATTCATAAGGAAAGTGGCATCTGCTGACATCCTTCTATTCTTGTTCTTTGTCCTATTCATGTTTATTATTTGTTGTCACGTTTTTCTTCTAATTTTTGCTCACTTGGTGTGAGGCCTATAAATGCTCTGTTGTTTTATCCCTTTACAAAGTTCTTATTTACAATAGGCCTATTGCTTTCGGATATTGCAACTTCCATACTGTGCTCCCCTCCACATCCTTGCTAAATTCACATTCCAAAAATTAGACCTAAACAATTTTCTCAGTTTCAATTCTTTCCTCCAGTTACATGCATTTTCAAGGAACTTGACGATCCCTTGAATAAGCCAAAGAATGTAGGAAAGGTCTACTATTCAGGTCATGCCGTTGCCCTCCTGATAAACGGAGTGTCAACTTTCCGGTCTCATTACTTGACATGAGATGGTAATTTTCTAATTAATCGATTCGAACATTCTGCAAATTATATTTCGATTACGATGAATGTTCTAGATGACAGGAAATTACTCCTGCGATTAGCATATTTATAGTGTGATGATCTTTGAAACTTTGAGAAAATTCTCCTGCCAAATAATTCTAACAGCGGATAACATTGAATTAGAAGAAAGCATGATCGCCTGATTTATGTTGTGTAAAATTTACCATAAACCGCTGTCTGAACTAAGATTGTAAATTTTGGGCATCATTTAATATAGGCCTATTAGATTCCATGTTAACTTGTTCTTTTGAGATAAGCGCTTTATTCGATATATAAAATTGTTGAGAGGACTTCTGACCGTATATTTAGATATTAATATACTGCATTGCATTATCGATCGTTTTTGAGTCAAATATACCAATTGCGTCAAATTGTCTGGACGCGTCAGGAAATTTTCAGAATTTAGTTCATGATTTTGAGTCAAATATACGAACTGCGTCAAAAAGTCTGACTTCAATTTTCATTTACCTCAGCTTGAGTCAAATATACTTCTTGCGTCTAATATACCATTTGCGTCATAAAGACCGACTTGCGTCACGTCACGTATCTGAAGTGACGAATGCAGTTGGTAAAAATGGTTTTCTGCGTCAAATTGTCCGACTTGCGTCATTGAAAATCTCCAGATGGGTATGAGACGCTGTACAAGAACCTGTGTGTTTCCAAAGGTAAGATTTCCATCCTTAGTCATGCAGAATGTTATGAATGAATTAAAAGGGAGGCAGAATTCTTTCAGATGTTCACCGAGAATACTATCATCAGGTTTGCATTAAGGAAAATTTTTCATTTCCTATATTTAAGTCAATAATGCCATGCATTTTTTCACGACTTAGCTGCTGGACTTTAAAGATGTTTGAGATTCACTGACTTCGATTATCTGATCAAATTGCTAATGACGCACAGTGCACATATGTTTGTGGCTTGCCAGTATATCTTACGTCGCAGCTAGTAAGTTACTTATCAAGCAGGATTGATGCGATGAAACTTGGTGAAGTAAAATTAGGACATTATAGTGTGATGTACATTTGATAAAATGCAATAATGAAATAATTAAAAAATGAAAAACTATAGAAAGAAATGTGTTACTTCGTGTTATGTCGAATATCATACGACGCTAATAGCATTTAAAGATGTGGCACGCGCTGATCCCATGCGATCTCATAATTTATAGCCTTTTGCATTTCAGAAAAGGCTTGTCCAAATGGCAAAAATGGTGATCGCTGTTCGGCAGGTAAGCACAAGAACGATGATGACTCGCTGGTGAAATGAATTTATAAGTTATTCATATCTGAGATACCATTAATAATTTCCCACAGTTTATATGAAGGTTACATTTATTAGGCCTATTGTCTGCAATTTACTCATCAACTGCATTTAGCCTACTTGCCTCCGTGACCTATGAAATGCGAACACTATGATGCATCAAGAGTCCATGATTGCTGCTTCTTGCAGCTATTATCCTGCCTTGAATAAGTCTGATACTGACGTCATAGATATTAAAAAATATTCGTGCCCTTTTGTGTCCTCATGATTGAAATCACTAAAGCGCATTCACATGAAACAAAAAGGTTATAGTAATCCGACAATAAAGACACTTCTTGTTCACAGAAGGGAATATTATGCCGAATCACATGCTCATATGACACGCAGTAGGCATATACCGAAAGATTGGCGGCTCCGAATGGCTTTGAAATGCTTTTCATCACAGTGCCTACTCTTGTCTTGAAAATCTCATGATAGAGGCACCAGAACCTAATTAGTGCACGTAATTTGTAATTTCCCACTAATGACGCCATAGAATGCTCGACAATCAAGCGACCGCAATTCCAGCAATTAGAGAAGTTTCTAAACAAAATGAATCCCAATCGATAATGCAGATATGGTTTCTGTCATAATCATTTGAATAAGAGGCAATATTTGCCAGATTGTGCCACGAGACATTATTTATCCAGTATTGGTTCTTCATTATAACTTTGACTCGTCTACAAGCTGTAGGAAGTAATAAAACCGAATTGCGATGATCTTCTTTAATTTTTATAACAAAAATTGTTCGGCTCACATGCCCTTATCAATGTTATAACACATCTGGAGATTTTATACCCAACTTCAGCATCATAGTGACGATCGACTCTTCTTATCATTCTTGTAAATGAAATATTGAAATATTCATCGGTTGAAATATTCTGATACGATATATCGTATGCCACTATGTCATGTTTAATAGAGTTTTGTTTATGATGTTGATGTATAACAAAGTAAAACACCCGATGTATTCTATCGAAGTGTCGTATGCAACGGTTAGTCTAATATAATATCTACCGAACTGTCGTATGACTTTTGGCGCTTTTCTTGTTTTAAAATGTAGTGAAATTTTAAATTCCGAGGGTAAATATGGGTAGGAGTGGTCATTAGCTGCACAAAAGAAAATTTGTACTCAAACAATTTGCGGTTTTTTAGAAATGAGAGATAGAAAGAGACAACATTTTTAAACGTCAATCCCCTAAAATCACACCTTTTCTCATACGACGGTTCGACAGAAGCCAATGTAAAAAATCAACAGTAATGCAGGTGTTAGGTGGGTCAGAAACTTTTGTTACACGCTGTACATGTACAGTAACTTGATGTACAGAACCTTCATGTTATGCATAAAAAATGTACATACAATACATAACTATTTGTGAAACTGAATGATTCTGTTAACTGCCCTCAATTGACAATACGACATCTTCGTGAGATGTCCTGATGATCTCGATGACTGTATAGTGCCATTGCGGTCCGCTTTAATCAAGACCATGGATTCCTAGATATATAACACCTGGACTGAAAGCTGAAATTCATTTATACACAAGACGGCTCTGATTTGACTCTGATAGTAGATGGAGAAAAATATTAGTTATCAAATGAAAGTGAGATGATTTAAGAAGAAGTAGTAGGATTTTCTGGAAATCAGACGAATATGGAATTGCAACCAACTGATCATCGTTGACTGAATATGGAACATTTACAATATCAAATGGAAGAATAGCGTTTTTGACAGAATGATTTGTACAATGTACGTTTAGTGCGTAAAATTAGGGTCAGTGGAGACAGTATCAGAAACGGTAGCTTCAGTCTACATCAGTTTGTATTGTGAAACGTGTCTGATCCCATCTTGATTTGGGCCCCATTTAGGTGTGGAATATTAGTTATCAAGTGAAAGCGGGATGATTTATGAAGAAGCTGTATAGGATAGGAGTTGCTGGAAATCAAAAGAATATGGGATTGCAGTCAACTGATCATCGTTGGACTCACTAATGAATGACATTGAAAAAATGATACCTTGAACTATTTCATCTATCAGACTTCAGACTATAAGTTTTTTGAGGCATTAGTAATGGTGATATGACTGTTCCAGGACACATTAAAAAAAACGAAAAATGACATACTTGGAAAATAAGAAAAAATCAGTCCAAATCAGAACCCTACCGGAGGTAAACCTTGATCCAAAATGAAAAATTAGGGTCCTCTTGAAATTTAGCAAATCCAAATGCAAAATTAGGGTCCTCTTGAAATTAGCAAATCAAAATGAAAAAATAGGAGCCTTCTGAAATTCAGTAAATCAAAAAAAAATGAATATGAACAAAAATATTAATTTAAAAATGGAAGATGTAAAAACAAAAGAACCATCAGCCCCTTTATATCCTTCATTATCATATGAAATGGATATAGCAAAACATAAAGATGGAGTCAGGTACATGAAAGATAAGGAAGCGCAACTATTGTTAAGATTAGAACATTATGATAAATTAAGAAAAAGATGGACTATAGTTAAGAATGTAATGTAACACTATTCCGCTGAAAACCCAAAAGTGATGAAAGGCGAAAACCCGACAGCTACACCATCAGTCCCTTTATATCCCATATGTAAAATCAACCATTTTTGCTCAAAATTGTTTCTTATTCAACAAAATTGACACGAAATTACATACACAATATTTGCACATTTTCAACAGTAATTTACAAAATGTAAAGAAATGTCTCCTGGGTAGGAGACATTCTATTCTGTAATTAAATTTTGAAAAAGTCTCCTACCCAGGAGACATATACATTACTATATAATGATATAAGTAGTGGTGTGTATGAGTTGAATTGACACACTTACAAAATGTAAGAAATGTCTCCTGGGTAGGAGACATTTTACTCAGTAATTAAATTTTGAAAAGTCTCCTACACAGGAGACAGATACATTACCATATAATGATATAAGTAGTGTGTATGAATTGACACACTTACAAAATGTAAAGAAATGTCTCCTGGGTAGGAGTCATTCTATTCTGTAATTAAATTTTGAAAAAGTCTCCTACCCAGGAGACATATACATTACTATATAATGATATAAGTAGTAGTGTGTATGAGTTGAATTGACACACTTACAAAATGTAAGAAATGTCTCCTGGGTAGGAGACATTTTACTCAGTAATTAAATTTTGAAAAGTCTCCTACACAGGAGACATATACATTACCATATAATGATATAAGTAGTGTGTATGAATTGACACACTTACAAAATGTAAAGAAATGTCTCCTGGGTAGGAGCCATTTTACTCTGTAATTAAATTTTGAAAAAGTCTCCTACCCAGGAGACATATACATTACTATATAATGATATAAGTAGTGTGTATGAATTGACACGCTTACAAAATGTAAAGAAATGTCTCCTGGGTAGGAGACATGGCGAAAATGTGACATTTTAGAATATCAGAACTCCATTGGGCTTTCCATTCTTGGGGTTTCCATTCTTGGGTTTGCATTATTTCTTCAAATGTTTTTCGGCGTCGTCCATTTTTGATGTGCGATGAAATTATTCGAAAATTGATTTTAAAGAATGTTGCGGTTCATGAGAATCGGCGATGAACGGATATTGTAAATAAAAGTTATAAAGTCTTCTTAAAAACGCGACATAACTCCGGGAATATTGGAAATAGTCACTAAATGTATTTCCCGCACGTAGATTTGAATGCACGTCCCTTCAAGATAGCTAGTTTCAAACTACTGTTCTCATGATGATTTTCGTAGTTTTCAATTCCTTGTAAGAAAACACGTAGCGTCGGCAGAGTTACTTCTTTATTCAATTCCTAGTTGAAATTAAATGATGACGACGATTCACAAGACGCAATTAAAGATCTTTCAAAAGTTTCTATAATTCTCCATTCTTTGTATAAATAATCTTCCTCTTCTTTTGTCTTAATATTCCTCCTTCTTTACTCTTGGAAGACTTCTTCACATCGTCTCTTCTCTTCTTCGTTTGTAATGATTTTCAAAATGTCCATCCTCAAATTGTTAAATTCAGTAAGTCGAGACATAATATTAAACTTTTACAGATGAATCGTGGAAGACACAGTCACGTAGAACACTCGCAGAAAGAATGAAATTGACAATACGTGGCAGCATCTGCTCCTAATGGCAACCGCTGCTGCTTGTGGCAGACAATGGTGTCATGCATAATGCGCTAGAGGTCGCCTCGCTAGAGGTAACAAAACTCTGAGTCATACAGATTGTGCAATTCTTTTGTGTCATTTCTGAAATAGAATTTATCTCATGTAAAATGACTGGCCTGACCGAGTTCTTAAAATTATATGGAAAGCAAGCAACTACGAATTTTGATCTAAAGAAAATAGCTAAACAATTAGGAATAAAGAATTTTCACGTATTGATGAGGAATGAATTACGATTATTGAAACATAAATCCAATGTAAATTTCGTAACAAATCACCACACGTCATATCAAAAAGGAGTACATTGGTCGGCAGGTATGTCTAATAAAAATGGTGATAATTACTATTTTGACTCTTATGGACTTCCACCTGCAAATGAAGTAAGAGAAATACTTGGCAATGGAACACACAATACTTTTCAAATTCAAAAACCAGGAACTACTTATTGTGGTCAATTATGTTTATATGTTTTGCATAAATTACAAAAAGGAGTACCATTTCTAGATATTATGTTAGAATTGAATAAGGGAATTGAATTCTCGAAACGTTAGTTCCAATTAATGTAATTAAAGTTCAAGCAAAGCTAGCTAAAGCGCCACCTAAAGGTTAAAGCTCGGTTATTTGTAATTCGTTTTCATAAAATCTGCCAGTGATTTCCTCATTATCTAAATCTCTAATTTCATAAGTAATCGGATAAGTTTGATTTATTTTAGAAACTTCAAATATCTCTTTAGTCCAATAGCCAACAAAACCTTTTTCAAATTTATTTTTATACTTAAATATTCGTACCCTATCTCCAATTTTAAATTTCGGCTTACGTTTCTGTAAATTCGGATTACTCTCATTCGAATAATTATTTCCGAATATTTCCTTTCGTATGAAATCAGGATCGTCAGAAGCATTCTTTGGAGTTTCTTCAATACCTGAATGAACTTAATTATTGTACTGATCTACAATTCCTGGTAATATCTTCGACCATTTCTGATTACCTTGCTCAGTAAATTTCTTGAATATATCATTTTTTAAAGTTCTATTAAACCTCTCTATTACTACAGCTTTGCCAGCATTTTCTGTGGAATAAATTGAGCCTTGGCGATGACTTTCGTCTGATTCAAATAGTGGCTTAACATTTCTATTATAAAATTCAGATCCTTTATCAACGAATAGCTTCTTTGGTTTTCTATTACTTTCTTTAAAGATTTCTTCAAACGCATACTTAACTGACAGACCACTTTTGCTTTTTAAAGGCTTTACCCAAGCGTATCTAGTATATAAATCTATAACGCTCAATGCGTACTTAAAGCCTCTTTCATTCGGCATATTGATTAGATCTGCACTCCAAATATCATCTTTATTAAATACTTTTACTTTCAATAGATATTTTGGTTTTTTATATTCTTTATGAATTTCAGACGCGTAGGTTTCATTTGCTGACGGATCAATACCCTGCCCGAACAATATTTTAGCTTGTAAAGCTTTCTTAACAAACATTCTTTCAATTCTTTCTCTAAAGGAAGGATTCTGAATACTATCTAATTCCTGAATCATTTTCTTATCTGCTTCATGTCGAGAACTTAGGTCATGATTTCGATAAGCTAGATCGTGTCTATAAGCTGCTGCATCAACTCTGTTTATTGGTTCTTCACCTGGTTTTGGATTATTATTCTCATCTAGTCTTATATCTAATCGAGTTCCTGGTCCGGAATATGAATGACCAGGGAGATGTTTCTCTTTCGAATATTTACTCCAAATAAATCCAGGAAAGTTTTCTAATGTTTTTTGTATATCGTTACCTTCGTAACGCTGACAACCGGAAGTTGGATCACCTCTGGAATGCAACGAAGTTGGCGGAACCAAGGTTTTATGTACTTTTAAGAGATAATCCATTAGATCTAGATTTGAAATTCTTAAGTTATTCAAATTCAAGGAAACCACTTCGCCCATTTTTAAAGATTAAATATTAACGCACCATACTAGGACTTAGATATATTCCAGAACCATTTCTTGTTTCTTTTATTTCAATTAAATAATCAATATTATGTAGTACATTTTTAAGAACTCTTTTTCCTTCATCAACTAAATTTAATTTACTAATAAAATTATCTACTATTCCCTCACCCCTAGCAGCTTTCTCTAACTCTCGATTATGACGTTTTTGTTCTTCTAATGCTGCCTTCTCTGATTTATTTTTATTTACTGCCTGGACAATACCAGCTGTTCTACCTGCAACACTTCCTGCTGCTGCTATACCTCCTATTATTAGAAGAATTAATGGAAGAATTCCACCATTCTTTTCTTCTTGTAATTTAATATTCTCTATCATTGGTTTACTCATGTAATACTTCTTTTTGTCAATCGTAATAGTTTTAGGTGTATTTTTGTCAATGATGTTACTAGTTTTAATTCAACCGTTTTATAATTCACTTGCACCATTTTTTAATAAAAAATTTATTCTAATTAATCGATAGAACTTTGTTCAGAGGCCTTAACCGATCACTTTGTTCAGAGGCTTTAGCCGATCACTTTGTTCATAGACTTTAGCCGATCACTTTGTTCAGAGGGTTAGCCTATCGACGAGGCTTTGGGTTACTAACCTATAGAACTTTGTTGAGAGACTTTAGCCGATCCTAACCATCTTTCCATTAAGAATTTCAATAGAATATTCGGCGTCTTCTAGCAATAAACCATAAGCCATCAATGATATTGTGGAATTTGTCTTTTCAATATTAATTGTAACATCAGAACCAGTCTTGATAATATCTTCAGATTGTGCACTTAAATGAAAACAGAAAACAGGATATAAATTCTTCCAATCTACAGGAGTTAATTGTGCTTCAACTCCAAATTCTCGACATAGATTTCTATAAGCGTCATATCCTTCCATGAATTGATTATTTGGGTTATCAAATCTTAATGGATCGATAGGATAACGTGTTTGATTTAAAGAAATTTGTAAACTTTGAATTGAATTGATATGAAAAAGAATATTGTTCTTATCAAAACTAGGAGTTTCATTCTTTTGAAAAGCGAGTAAAAAATATCTTGGAGTATTTGATGTTCTAGTAAAATGCCAGTTAAATCTTTGTTCAGAAAAAGTGACAAAACTCGCAGTACGCTTCATAAAACTTACTGGAATTGATTTGTTCGTATTTAATCTTTTCGTGATAGTTGTTTCAACCTCTAAACTAGGAGTAAAATGTTTTATCCACCATTCAAGTCAATAAATTTTTAAATATGCTTTTTTTCCAGTCTTACCATAAAATATTGATTCATTATTTACAGTGCGATGAATTATTAGTTTGAACTTTAATTGATATGATATTTTGTTGTAATCTAAATACCCGAATAATGGAGACAATGACCAATCAATAGTTTGTTTACTTTTATTATTAAAATTACGTCTTTCTTTATATGCATTATTATTTGTTTTATTTAAATGTTTTGCAATTTGTTCTACATCTTTCGCAATTCCTGCTGCGTCTGTTCCAGCGTGAGTTAAATCATCTATAATTATACCATCATTATTATCTGGAAACCATCCTTCGATTTCATGCATTTTAGTATTTTCACCTATTGTAACAAATCGAAGCATCGAATCAATAATACCAGGAGAATCACTTATTGTTTCTATATTTTGTGTTGCAACATCCAAACGCATTTGTGTAAATAATCTTCGAAAGAAATTGTTTTCTAATGTAATGTTATCCGTAGTAGGTAATGGTGTTGTAAAATCAGCATCAGAACATAGAGAATATTCACAGTGTAAAAATGAATCGGGTAAATATAAATAACTTTGCTGATTATTAACTTCAAAAATTAAATCACCTTCAGTATTCACTCTTCCTGAAGATCCAGGATTCATAGCAACTCTTATATAGTTATTCTTTTTTGATTGTAACTAACGAACGGGGGATCGTCTAATCTAAATTTGCTTTCAATCAGAGACGACATTCTATTTTTTATTAGAAAAAATCAGTTTGGTACTAGAATTTTGCTAAACCATTTCCCACGTTAGTGGTTAGGGACTGCATCCCAGCTCCGCTGTTTACACCATTTCCTCACATTTCTTCAAGAGAGAGCTCCGCTCTTCCAGGCTTCGCCTGCTTTTTACTCTCAGTCGGAATTGCCAGGTTCGCAATTTTGTTTTTCGTTTCCTCTGAAAGCTTTTTGTCTTTTTGCATTTCTTTAGAATCATTCCTAAGTTTACGAATAGCTTCCAGTTGTTTTAATTCGTTTTGTGACTTAACAGCATTTGATATTGCACTAGCTGTACTACCTATAGCAGCTGCTCCTTTAGCAGCAGATGAAATCAAATCTTTATTATTTTTAATCAAGTTAACGATACTTCCAATACCAGAAAAGATGGCAGCTCCTTCTTTTTGAATAGTTTCTACACTGTCATAATGGTACACAGGTTTCATAGATGGTTCATGAGCAATTTTATTATTTGAAGCAAAATGTTTAAGATTGTGTTTATAAATTATAGGCATTTTTTAAGCTTAAATTTGACTTTTGGAAAAAATATTTACATTTGTGATTGGTTAAAACCTCTGAACAAAGTGGTCGGCTAAAGCCTCTGAACAAGGCTCTATAGGTTAGCAACCTAAACAAAGTGGTCGGCTAAAGCCTCTGAACAAGGTTCTATAAGTTAGAAACCTGAGGACCTTTGGTACGATCGGCTAAAGTCTCTGAACAAGGTTCTATTAAGATTTACGTGTGTGAATGGACAACAACCGCGTGATAACTTTATTAATTTTCTGTTGCACTTTATCTATTGGGACAAGCAGCGTGTGACGTATTTTAATTTCTTTTCTATTAACTTGCATTTTCTTCTCATTCATCTTTAATGCTGTTTTAAGAGCATTTAACTTAATTTTAAGAACATTCAACTGTCCTTTATTTTCCTTATCATTTTTCTTTATATCATTTTCTAAATTCGTTTTAAGTGTTTTTAATTCATCAAACTTTTGATTAAGTGTTTTCACTTCATTGTTCATACTATTCATGAACTTCGCTTGTTGTGAAATTCTGCTACTCAATTTATCAACATGTTTTTGAAATGTAGATTGTAACTGTTGTAATAATTTTTGATCCTTTTTGGTAAGTTTTTCTAACTCTCTTTCAGTTGTTTATTTTGAGTTGTATTCTTTAGAATAGCAGACTTTAAATTTATGGAAAGAAATATTTAATTTAATTATATTATTAATAATAATATTTAATTAGTAATCTTTGATTGTTCTGCTAGCTTTCTATGAAGTGTTGATATTGTTGCTTCTAGCTCTTTATCTTTTTTATCAAGTTGTAATAATTTTACTTCTAGCTCTTTATCCTTTGTAACAAGTTTTGATAATTTTTCTGTTAATGATTTGTCATTCTGTTTTAGAAGCTTTGTTTCTTTCATTAATGGAGTCAGTTCTTCTTTCAAGACATTTATTTGTCTATCAACATATTCTTCATTTGCTAACTCAGTATTTTGTTGTGGAAGAATAGAAAGATGTAACGAACCTGTTAAAACGTCTCCAGTTTTCATGATATAGTTTTCTAGTTCTATTTCTGATTCTTGATTATTCGGAATGTAAGCACACCCGCCAACATTTGTTAACATCATTTTTTCTGTTAAAAATATGTTATCCAACAAAGTCGACGGAACCAAGCTTCTATGCGAAATCTGTAATTTGTCTTTTCGTAACAGAACATTAATAAATAAACATATGAAAGTAGTGCGACAGTGCACCTAGCACATGCGGCAGTACAGCCAGTACAGCCAGTACAGCCAGTACAACCAGTACACCCAGTACAACCAGTACACTCAGTACAGCCAGTACACTCAGTACACCCAGTACAGCCAGTACAACCAGTACAATCAGTACACCCAGTACAAGTACAACCAATGCCCAGTACACCCAATACAGCAAGTGCACCCAGTACATCCAGTACATGAACAGCCGGTACAAGTACACCCAGTACGCCTCCTACATGAAGAGCCAGTACAAGTACAGCCAGTACACCCAGTACAACCAGCACAAACAGTACAACAGATACAACCAGTACAACAAAAGGTAACACAAGCAAAAAAGAAAAAAACATGTAATGACTGTGGGAAAAGTATAACGTCGAAGAATTTTGCCCGTCACCTAAGGACATGTCAATTACCGCCACTCCCTAAAATAAAAAATAGACAATGTATGTGTTGTAACAAATTTTTCACTAGTCAGGGGTTTTCCAATCATTATAACTGATGCTCTGTTAACACACGAAAATGCACTAATTGTGAAACTTTAAAACCTAAATCAGAATTTTATGAAAGTAAGTACCCATGTAAAGATTGTTTAAAGGTACAAGTAAGATACCCCAACTGTAACAAAGTTTTAACAAAGAAAAGCTTCCCGCGACATGCAGCCATTTGTGTGGGAAAATAACTTTGGGTGGGGGAAAGTAACTTTGGCTGGGGGGAAATAACTTTGGCTGGGGGAAAGTAACTTTGGGTGTGGGAAAGTAACTTTGCGTCTGTAGTAGTTTAGAGCCCTCCCCAAACGCTCGGGTGAGTGGATATGGCTTCGCTTTGGGCCCCCGCCCCCAGGGTCCGTACGAGTCTAGAGCTCCTAGAGAGGGGGTTTGGGGTGTAAATGTGTGACGGACACACGGTGACCGAAGCACTTTTCTCACTTTAAAAATGGAAAATCCACCGTTGACCTATGTGAATCCACCGATGAACGATGTGAATCCACCGATGAACTATGTGAAACCACCGGCAAATTACATGGAACCCCAGTAAATTATATGAAACCACTATTAAGCGAGCTAAATAAAATAAATTAGTTTTTAAAAAATATGATTAATGAGGTGAGTGAAACTCAGAAGACAAATGCCTATAAAATAGAACACGTACCAGTTTTAAAAAATTATCGTCATCCCACAAAGCCTCTCACCCTGAAACATGAAGTTAAATTTTATTACCATCGTAAATATATGCAATTCGTGAAAGACTATAAGATCGAACATGGTATAAGAAGTTATGCTAAAACCAAAGACTTTCCACTTTGTCTACGAAGTTTCAGAGTACTTTTAGCGTACAATAATTTATGGTGGTTGATTAATTAAGAGAATTTAACTGTTTGTGATCTAGAGACTTTAGAACAGCTGAATATTCCTGTGTATGTGAAAAATATAAATTTTTTTATTAAAAAAGTAAATAATGGAAAATGCCAATTTATATTGCAGCATATGTAACAAACAGTTACAGTCACCTAGAGGTTATAAATCTCATTTAAAAAGTCAAATACATTTACGAAATGTAGAACGACATGATACAAGTAATATAACGAAAATGAATGAATATATAAACTATCTAAAAACATTACCTACTGATATAGAATTTAAAAGAGTATTTGATGATTATTCACATTCAGAATATAAAAAAGTTTTTAGTGTAATAGATGAACCTGAAATAAATATAAAGTATTTATATGATGATTCTAAACGAACCGAAGGTTCTAGGGCTTCGCCCGAACAAAGTGACATTTATGAGTATGATGAATCTGTCGAAACCGATGAAACTTTTTATGATATTCTATCCAACTTTTATGATATATTTAGAAAATCTTTCAAATGCCATATGAATGTAGAAGTACTTTACACAAAGACTGGACCTGATGGAAATATTGAAGAAATAGTACAAGGCCATTTTAGTCAAACTCAAGTAATCTTAAATGTAAATGATATACAACCTATGTTTGAAATAAAGATAAATAGATTAAAAGATGCTATAACTGAAGCTCAATTGCGTGAATCTGGTTGGAAGCTTGTTAGAATAGTATCTAAGAAAATAGTAATTGACAAATATAAAAGTAATACTGGAGGTAGTTACATACCCCTACCTTTCAGTTCACCACAAATAATTAACGTACAAAACGAAGACAACTATTGTTTTCTGTGGAGTGTTATAGCACATTTACATCCTGCACGTCATCACAAAGAAAGACTAAGTCATTACAATAAAGAAAAATACATAATTGAATTTGATCTTTCTGATGGATTAGATGAATTTCCATATGATTATAATAAGCTAACAAAGTTTCATAAAAAGAACAAACATGCAATAGAAGTAAATGTGTTTGAATTAAATGTGAAGTATATTTCTATTGGTAATATTGCTCCCTTATATACTGGAGATGTTAAAGTTAATGACACTGTCTATGCAAACGTAAAAGAATTTTACTTAGATAATAAAAGTTTATGCCGAACAGAAATGCAATATAATGAACGCGGTAATTATATACACCATAATATTATTTACCAAGACGTTGTAATATGTACTGAAAAATATGAAATTATAAAAACATTAACACCCATAATGGTTAATCATAATAATTATAAAGGACGCGGTTTTACTTCTGGATATCAACAGCAGTTACAGGTGTTACAGCAGCAATATCAACAGCAGTTACAGATGTTACAGCAGCAATATCAACAGCAGTTACAGCAGTTAATACAACCAGCACAAGCAAATATATTATATTATAAAGAACATTACATATTGTGCAAAGATGTTTCTATATTTACAAAAACTTCAGATCATGCTAATTTTCCCTGTCTCCAATGTATGACGAGCTTTAGAACTGAAGAAGAAATGAATAGACATTTGGAGAATTGTCAGCAAAATGAAGCAGTCAGAAATACGTTTCCAAGAGAAGATTATTTAGAATACAATAAATGGTATTTCAAAAATAAAGTACCCTTTACAATATATTGTGATTTTAAAGCATATAATGTCAAAATTACAGAACAAAGTACTAGCAAGCATTTGTTTGAGCAAAAACCATTATGTTGGGGAATGTACATTCATTCAAATTACCCCGAATTATTTAAATCAGAATATTATCAGTACTATGGTGAGGACAGTGCTATAAAGTTTGTTAACACAAGAGAAGAATTACAAGGACGTTTTTCACAATTGCTTAAAACAAATAAACCAATGCTTCCATTAACGTCTGAACAATTAGTGCAATTTAATAATGAAAAGAATTGTTATTACTGTGGTAAAGAATTTACAACTTATAAAGCAAAAGATCATGATCATCTAAATGGATTATAGAGGTGCGGCACATAATTCTTGTAATCTTAATGCAAATAAATTTAGATATAACTTTGTTCCTTTATATTTCTACAATGGCTCTAAGTATGATTTCCATTTAATAATAAACGATTTATTCTCATCTGAAACATTACAGCAATTAAGAACAAACATACTGTGTAAAACAGAAGAAGAATACTTTTCAATGCAATTTGGGAGTATTAGAATATTAGATGCATTTAGATTTTTTACTCCTTATTCATTAGAGTTCATGGGAAAAACATTGAAACCTGAACAATGTAAAATATTAAGCAAATATAACTTGAAGCCTCTAAAAGGCATATTTCCCTATGAATATATAACCTGCGGTACGCAGGGAGATGCAGTTAGTGATATCGCTAGAATAAATGAAATAATGTAAAAGAACAACAACTTCCTTCACGTGGCAAATTTAAAACAACATTAAAACAATCACAACTGTCTGAAGAAGATTATGCAGAAGCTGAAAAGAATTGGAAAGAGTTAAATTGTAGAACAATGTATGATTATACAATGAAATATCTTAAGATAGATGTATTAATACTAGCTGATCTATTTGAAAACTTTCGTGATATGTGTATAGAATATTACGGAATAGATCCATGTTATTGCTATTCTACACCAGGTTTAACATGGTTAGCAGGATTGAAATTTACTGATATTAAACTTAAATACTATAAAGAAAGACGTGTGTGAAGTTAGCCGTACCAATATCCGTACCACATCGAAAATCGCGTGTGCCACTCTCAAAAACAGCATTTACACATAATTTTAGAGTGTGCCAGCTTGTGCCACCAGTAATTTTTCAAAATAATGCAGCAGTTTGCGAGAAATCGTCCATCAAAACTTCGAGGTGGTACGGATGTGAAGTTAGCCGTACCAATTTACAGAAAAAAATCTTAAATCGCATCTTTATGAATTTTCAACCACATGGACGTCTAAAATAACACGTCTAAAACATGTGCCACCCACTACTTTGTCAAAATTCACAATACTTACTGAGAAAATGGACAAAATGACCTCAAAGTGGTACGGATGTGAAGTTAGCCGTACCACTTGTGAAAATCGCGTGTGCCACTCGAATCAACACACCGAATACACTTATTGGGAGTGTGCCAGCTTGTGCCACCCCTCAGACAGCCCCAACTCTGCGTAGAATCCGCACAAATGCGGATTTTCGTCCTCAGCCACGCCCACAGCCCATCCGTACCACTTGTGAAAATCGCGTGTGCCACTCGAATCAACACACCGAATGCCAGAAATTCTGAATCCACCAGAAGTGTGAATGGTTTTACAAGAAAATGTAGTAGTTGTATTTAAATAGCAATGATTCAAAATTGGATATATTTCATTCACGTGATCATTGTGTTATTTTTATCCTGCAAAAACATACGACAAACTTGGCATCATTGGATAGAGAATTGTTCACTCTATCAGGAAATATTAACGCTTTTACAGAAAAGGCTGACACAATGTCGGAAAGGTCGGAAACTACAGATTGATGTATTTTGTGCGAAGATGTTTCTGTCACAAATTCCTTCTAAATTTATGTTAGATCTTGTTTAAACACTGCACACATTTCTAAACGTACCAGCTGGACGTGGAATTTTGTGGTCTGCCGCTATTAATACGTATTCGACCTTGAAAACGCATTTGCAAATGTTTAGAGAAATGTTCCATGATTAGTCAATTTTCAGCAAATCAAATCACTCAAAATTAAATTTTTATTTTTTTTCGAAATATCTTGAACCACCCAACCATAGAAATCCGATTTTTTATTTTTGTTTAAATTAGTGGGACTAGAATGGCCATCAGCTGATTTTGATGGCAATTTCAGCTGTTCGGTTCGGCGCCGAAATGTGTCAAGGACAAATCAAAATGATAGATCCTATCAATTTGATGCGTTTTTCATTGAAATTGTTTATTCACAAGTTATCTAATTACCTGTCTGAAATCAGTTTAAAGGAGTACGCCCATATGTGCTGATGTCATTGTAAGAAATAATTTACAAGTCAAAATTAAACTTAAGGTACCGGTACCTGACCTTGAAACC
>CAJQUW010007409.1:0-63627 GCA_907163375.1 Prostheceraeus crozeri | reverse complement strand
AGGAGTGCGGCCCTGAATGGTGATGAAGACGTTTTATGGCTACCTTTATATTATCCGATTATCTATGGCTATGGGAAGCCGAGTTTCCATTTTTCTTATCCATTTCATACAGACAGTGGAGGCATTGAAAAAATCAATGATGTGAAAGAGTCTTTCCTCAGATAGATAATATCATGAAAGCACAGCAATCAAGTTCTTCGCAAGAATTAGTATCTATTTCAGCAAATGAAACCAATGAGCACTGAAGTTCTTTGAAAGAACTACAGACTTTCGCAAACACCATTATTAATTTACAACCACGCATTTAGATTATTCTAACTTTGTTTAATAAACTCTTCTCGGTTTCTCAGATTGTTTGCTTATTCCTAAATCATAAACACTTTCTTGAAGTTAAAACGTTAAGCGGTGACTTCAGATGATTTTCTGAGTGAGTCTGAGAAACAGTGAACTGCTTTACAGAGTTTTACCTACATCAATCAATTACAGTCTGTTTTGTTATATCAATAGGTTGCGAGTGTTTGGTAAAAGGATTCGTGACTCAATGCTGTGGCACTACTCGTTTATCTAAAAAGTGAGAGATGTGCTTTCTTCCGTTTTAGGCAAACACAATGAATATTTGTTCCGCAGCGCGACCGACCGAAGACCTTGTCAGCATTGAGAAAGCAATAAGATGAACTTTGTGTCGCATTTGATTATACAATATGTGTATGTGCAAATCTGAGGTAGAACCAAGGAGACATCAGCTTTTTAATTTTGACACTTTTATCCACACAAATCGATTGTAATAAAGTACCCACTTGGATAAGGTCAAGTTCGAAACGTCTATCGTAATGCGAACTGATAGAAATCTAAAACAAATGGAAGATATTTTTTAGGGGACTTCTTACCCACATACTGATCAGTCTCCATTAATTTTGTTTGATGAATATGGTAACTGTTATTCTTTTAGTAAGGATTTCCGCCAATAAATAAAAGGAGAAATGTTTTATTTGGCAGACAATAATAATAATAATAACAAACGTTTATTGACTCATTGTCTCAATAGTAAAATCGTGAGACAACCTTACAATCGCAACAGCAAGACATGCATGTATATCAAGATAATATGCGATACCATACCTGATTACACGGTGTCATTATCCTCTGATGCATTGTGGAATAAACCATGTCTGTGGATCAATACACCTTTCCATTGACTGTCGTTGAACTGAACTGAACTAACATTTTATCGCTCATGAGCTGATGAGCGAACTGAGCTAATTTCACTGAAGCTTGGGGGATGTCATAATTCATTCAATGTATCATTCATTTCACGGACATTCTAATCATGCGCTATGTGCAAGGGTAAATCAAAAGCGCTCGCGCAGGACCAAACATTGAGTTTTGCTACCAACAGCAGACGGGACCTTCCGATCATGTCATTAACTGAGTTGATGTTGAGAAAGGATTTTAGGATTGAGGATTTGAAAAATTTCGTCTCTAGGTATTATGCTGAAGTTGATACGAGGGATTATTCAATGACACATAAGCTTATGGCTTCTTTCGAGTTCGTAAAATTCCATATACAATGAAAATGATGTCTAAATTTATGCGCACGGATGAATCAGTTATATGACAGTTCTAGGCACAATAAGCCTAATCAATGATTCTAATCATTCTTCTTTGTTCTACACACAGAATTAGACAGGTCGTCTCTTCTTCCGTTTGACTAGAAGGGAAGCATTGGAACATGTAACGTAAATGAAATGGCACAATCTGCTGACTAAATACCATAGCAATCGAACAATGAACAGCTAGTTCAACATTAAACACGCCAAATTGTGCAAAGTTTCAGTGACTGTTATCAACCGGATCACACAGTTTAACTACAACTTCGAAGAAGAATCGTGAATAATCACTGTTGCCAATAAGCAAAAAGTGGAATTGCAATAAATGTCTTTTAGTGACCGGGACATTGTTTTATTGATAACAATAACCTCTTTTCGCTACTGTTTTCAACCTTATAAGTCCGAAAATCTAAAAAGCATTGACAAGCATGGGAAGACTCGACGTAAAGCATGATTGTTATTCCAAATATAAATAACAATTTTCTTGAGGACAAACACTAAAAACAGGCAACATCTTAAAACTGTTTTCTAATGAGAGAGAGTCTTTGCCAAGAATTTTAAATATTTATTCATGCCATCATGTCTAGATTCAACAATCGCCTATCCTTCCTTTTGTAATGCTATCTTCAAGTATGGAAAAATGTATGTAATTCGTAAATTGAAGCACCCGCGTCAGTTCATTTGCAGTTGTACATTCACATATGTTACACAAACTAATATCTGCTGCGATTAATTTATATTCAGTTTTTTTCAAATTTAGAATCACAAGATTCAATTGTGATTTTTACTGATTAAGCTGTTGACGCAGGTTTTCTTGTGAAGTCGCCAAGTTCACTTAATTGAAATGTAGTTCTTGCTTGCTTTGCTATATTACAATATTGGCAAACTTCGAGAGCGAATGACTATTTCGAGTCCTCTCATTGCATACTTTTGCTGAAGTTGCTGATCGTATGTTGCTACAGTTATCTTATAGTTTCAAGCATTAAACGAGAGACTTCACTAGTCCAACTTTTAGCAAATGATTTGATGTAAGCATAATGCAATATTTTGTAAATCCAATACTATATATTACAACCAAGAACAGAAATTCAGAAAAAGATAAGTCTAGAGTTTGAAAAACGCGTTGGAAAACATCTGACAAATGGCGTGTAAATAATATACAAATTGTATTCTCCACCACACGCACATCGGACACATCGAATGCTTAAATGCAACAAGTTGCCAAGATTTATGTAAACTGTTTCAAAATCAACATTATCGCCGAATTTTCATAGACTTTTAATAAGGTTCTCATAGAATGATCCAAATTTTCTACAATTTGCTTTGGAGACTTTTGGATGCATTCAAATATGAGTAGAGTAGAGGTCTTACTAGAAGTTCAATGAGCTAAGATTTCCTGTGGTATCAGAATTAATACCACTGATCATTGGCGGTGTTGGCCAAGTAGTCAGCTTGAGCAGTATTCATGTAGAGGAAATCCAGGTATATTTCATTTATGGTAATGCTCATCGAAATATAAATTATCGTTTGTATTTTCGTCTGTTCAGATTTATGAGTTGAGACAAAATTGTGATAAAGAAAGTTTTGTGTCAACATTGATGCCATGGTCATTCTAGTATTAATTGCGGGCCGAGTGGGCCTTTAGCGTGCCGAATCGGGATTGGCCTTGGATTTTTGTCGAAAAAAAGAACCCGACCAGTGTTTTTTCTATAAGGAGCAAAGCCGAGTCGAGCCTGAAAATTCTGACCTATTTACAATCCGCGCGACGAGCAAGGTTCAGAAGCTCTCCTGCAAATTAAGTTGCTGTCGACAAGCGTGAATAGTATGATACACGTATGTGACATACACTTCAAGCTGTACATAGCCAAATGACGGCCAAAACAGCAGCCATATTGAACAGACAATTGCCAGATAACATCAGACAATTAGCAGCCAAAATAATAGAAAACTACTATCTACTTTTCTAATTTTTTGCTAAATATGATGCTTTCTAGATATTACTATGACAACCACTTCAACGTAGCAAAGTGCGTCAAGGTAACAAAATTAAAAAAAAAACAAGCTAATGACTAGTTAATTTTCAATAGGTACAAAATATGATTTAAAAGAAAATTTTTATATCCCAAAATGTCTAAAAATTTTAAAAAATGCTTACTAGAAGGACAAACAAAGCTTCTCCTCTCCTCATATGTAATGATTTGGCGAGTAAGTCGTTCTGTTCAAAATTATGTTTATCACTCATATATTGAAAAGATCCTATTTAGCAGTCTTCCCATTCAGATGATAAGAGGACAGGTCTGTTTCCAATCAAAATACCAGATCTAGCTAACACAGCGGGATTACGCTATCTAAAATCTACCAGGTGTGTAAGAGAATTAATGTTAGTTCCTTAAGCTAAAACGTGAAATAAAATTCTACAAAATATGCATGCAAATTATGTTATTAATGGCGAATAAATCCAATATTCACATCAAATAGAAAATATTGCTTCTGAAACACATCAACACCAGCACATGTCACTGTAGACTCACCTGGCCAATAGATATTCTACTTAGAAGTAGAATTCTACTTGTTCTACGCATCGCATTTACACATAACAAAAAATTATCAGGAATATATCACATTTTCATAAAGCTTATTCAGTACTACTCAACAGCAAAATATGCAGTAAACGCAATAATTCCAATTTTGTACGTGCGATGAGACAAAAATTGTCTAGCAAGCAGGAAATTTATCTGTTAATGTGTATGATCAGCCAAAATATGCATGTTAGCATAGGTGCTATGTTTCACATATAATGCAGCCTTTGAGTGTAACGATTAAATTAGTAAATTAATAAATAGTCCAATAAAAAAGAAATTATGGAAAATACTAAAGTAAAGTGAAATGATAAAAACAAATCATCATATTTTCAATTTTTTTAAAAGCAAACATTTTATATTCACAGTCCCATCAGGCGTGAATATTCTGTCATGGCAATTCAATTTGACGATCATTTATTTCATTGATATTTGATAACTTTTGACATCTAGAAATAATTCTTGAACTCATTTCATTGTCTCTACTTACTTGTTTTGTTCGTTTGATTGCCGTTGTATATTGGGAGATTTCTGCATAGATATTCTTTAACAAGAAATCATGTCTCAGAGACAGTATGAGATAATCCGCTTGCAGCAATTTTCTCTCAAATGAAATTTTGCATTTCACTTAATTGAAATGTAACTTTTGCCTGCTTTGATATATTGCAATATTGGCAAACTTCGAGAGCGAATGATTATTTTGAGTCTTCTCATTACATACCTTTATCTAATCCAAGCTGAGACGAGTATAAATGCGCACATGTGCTGACTGTCAGTTGTTGCGAAAAAACTTAGTTCCAAGCATAAAACGAGAGATTTTACTTTTGTTCCATGACATTGCGAGAGATTTGATGTAAACGTAATACAATACTAGAAAATCCAACCCTGTGTATTGCATCGCAGGAGATAATTTCCGAAAAAGTTGCATCTAAGACGCAGTTTAAAATACCCGTCGGAAAATATCAGAAAAATGTGTTGCTGTCATGATCCTGTCTGACAGGAAGGGGAATCAGGTAGAACACGGCAGACTCACAGATTCGCAGTAGGCAAAGGGTTCGCCTCAATCTGTGAAAGTCTCATTTTGGCCTCGTTCCACACAGAAAATCGTTCTGGCTGCCGGATTATTATATTGTCATTCGAACGAGAAGATCAGAAAGTTTTTACCCATTTGTAGTTGCATACCTTTGTAATTGAAAATATATGCGGAATAAAGTTAGAAAGTATATCCGTCTGGTGAAGGTCTGTTCGTTCGGCAGTAGGTTTTTAGGTGATTTTTAGTTAAGAAGTTTTCTATAAAAATATAATTGCGAATTATTTACTAATTCAAGGTCCGTCCGTACTAAAATATTGCACCGTCCAATTCTTCCCTTGCCCATCATTCCTCTCCACGATCATGAGATCCATAGATCTAGCGCAACAGGAAAACCCAAAGAAGTAGCAAAAATAATGGTTGTATGAGAAGGACGTTATAAAATTGGCAGATTAAAATAGCGTCATTCACTTAATAATGCTTTGATTTGCTATTGCACTAAAATATTTATCAAGCATTTAAGAATGCTCACATTGTCAAGAAAAGGAGCTATCAATGTTTTTATTGCGCTTAATATACAAGTCATTCGCAAGGTAGACATTTATCAAGATATTCTACGAGATTTTGTTATTGAAATATTTCTCAAGTCTCTCAGTATCGCCTTTCTTCACAATTTCTCAAAAATTTCTTGCGTTTCTCAAGTTTTGAAGTTGACGATTGCCTGATGGATTGGAGAATATGATTTAATTGGTTTCCGCGTTTCACATAAATTCAAACATTTATCGAACATCAAAAAGTTAAATTTAGTAGTTATAGAACTTCGTTTGAAGACTTCAGATGAGGAGCCGATAAACCAACAAACTTACTGCAACTCTCATTCAGGTAGTTGTTATTCGGAAAATATCTTTATTCAAATGAATGATTATTAAGTCAAAATACACCGACAAATTTTACACGACCCGAAAGTCAGTGACAAAGTATTCAAAGGATGCCGCCATCTTCTCTGAAAACACAACTGTTGGAAAAAATAATTGGAACAAATTGCTTTTTGACAGAATATGTTTTCACAAACGAATCTCACAACCTACTTTGATTCTGAATTTATTGCAATATTATCCACACATGATGCTCAAAGTTCAAAGGAAGAAAGGTTAATACTGAACAATGCCTGTCATGTCAAAAGAAATTTGCTTGCCGTTACACTACGGGTGATCAGATAATTAGAATTTCCAGATAAAATATTGTTTTGTTGCTTTCTTCATCATCGTTTATATTAATCGTCATCAAAATCGCGAAGTATATAAACAATCGACAGAGCTTTCATCAATGCGAGATGATTAGCAATATCTGATGTAACATCCGATCGACGCATTTAAAAAACGACACATATTCTTAAACAAGCTTTGCATTTATAATTTCGACTTTCACTGACAGTAGCTTATACTGCTGGCTGCTCGATTTGTTGCCCTGTGGATTGCAAAAATTCACTGTTTGGCACATGCTGCTCTATCCTCCGGAATATCCACATGATTGTGTTATCCACTGTTTATTTGCTGCCTATACTCACTTGAATGTCCAATGCATTCAATGTCTATGCATTGTTAACAGATTGAATGAAATCTCAATCGTAGCCACCAGCACGAGACATGTTTCGGCCTGTTGGGCCTCATCAGTCGTCGGTAGGTTTGAACCAGCAACATTGGAGCTAGAGGACGTGTGATTGCAGAATGCAATCCGCCCTCCACGTGCCTTTGTTAAGGCAGTGCCTTCCCGGATAATTCACGCTCTCAACAGATGGTCCGGTGGCCTTGTGGTTAGAGGGCATGGTTACACGTCCTCGAGCTCCAATGTCGCTGGTTCAAACTTACCCACGACTGATGAGGCCCAACAGGCCGAAACATGTCTCGTGGTGGTTACATCTGTTGAGATTTGATGAAATTTATTAATTGCCAGGTTACTTGTCTTAACGTGAATGAAATCTATTCAAAACACAATGACATCATGAGAGTTTTGTTGAAATTCTTTTGTCAATAATCTAAATATCCAAAAATGTCCTTATATTCCAATATTAAGCCAAGTGTGTGAAGTTAGCGGAGCCACTCGGCGGAACCACTTGTATCTTGAAACTTGAATTTTCAAATGCAACTGCGAATTTGTGAAATCTGAGTCCAGATTCATGATCAGAAGGTTGAAATTTATATAGGAAATATTGTTTAGCACGGTTCAATAAAAAAAAATGGTTCCGTTTCGTAAATCCGCTAACTTTTCACACGTGCATGAATATGTTGCGATATTACCGCTTTTAACTGCATTGTTGCGAAAAATGAAGCATAGATTTGTGATCAGCGCAACAAATTGTACCAGATAGTGACAAAATAGAACTGATTCAATGCAGCCATCAGCGGAACTAAGAAGTTGGATCTGCTAACTTCACAACGGAACCACTTTTATCTGTAAACTTGAATTTCTCAAACACGACTGCGAATTTGTGGATTCGTGATCAGGAGGCTGAAATTGGTTACGTGGAAGTTGCTTCGAATAGAATCTCACTGCAATAATGGTTCCGCTGGATGGTTCCGCCACCTTCACATCCATAGTTCAAATTCTTCCGATTAGGAGACAGTTTGTAACGACTAACAGTTTCAAAACTATTGGACTTGTTAGCTTCGATTTAATATAAGCAATTTTGCAATTACTGATAAAAAAGAATCGGCTTTGCATGATGATGTCATAGTTGAATCTCTTGTTAAACCATTTTGTAGTCATTTTGCCTTGACATGCTAATACTCAGTATACTATAATCAATAGTATGGTCTTCACCGCACAATGGTCAAGTGTTTTGCCTAGCGATCTTTCGATCCAGTGGTCAAGCCCCGAAAGTGCCTTTGGAAGTCGGAAGGGCATCCGCCAAGGAATCGAAACGAAGGTCACAACACTCCAGATAAACGTCTGACAGTGTCAGCATCGTCCAATCCCCCAGTCTGGGGAGTGTAGTAGTAATGTCAAGCCATCACAATAGGGGCCTGCATTTTCACGTCTTTGTCTATTGCCTGAAAGCTTGGAGACCCCAAAAAACCAAAACAATTCTGAAATTGTGCAGTTTTTTTACAAACAAGATTTCGCGTATCTGTTTCATTCTTATGCACTAGTTCCTAAAAATGCACTCGACACACTGTGTTGGCTTACTTCTTCAAATGTGCGTCCAGGTTTTCTTATTTGTCAAAGACTGTATTACGTAACCTATCGTCACAAATTGGATGTGTAGATATGTTATTGCCTTTTTTGTCAAGTACACATAATTTCATGCAGATTTGACGAGTATTCTGAGAATTAGCGTTATAGGCTGCGTGTGAAAGGTAAGCGGTCTCTGCTGGCCAACGGGTGAGGTGCCTCGGGTACTCTCTCCAACGTAATATTCGCGTTGAGACCAATGACAACAACTTAGCAAGATCTTAATAGCAGTGTGGTTGGTGATGAAGAGGTACGTAGGACCTGAGAATTAGTGGTATAATTTCAAATGACAGCTGTTGAGATGACAGTCACAAGAAGAAACAAAGCATGCACACCTTGGAAAGTCATGCTTCCGAGTATCCTTATGCTTCAATTTGAAAATGCGGCGGAGGGCATCATCCATGTTCCACTATAAAGCAAAATAGGGATTTATTTATCTTCAAATATATTTTCAGAACGTTGCTGTTAGATTGAAACATGCATAAAATAATCAAGATATTGCGCATATAGGAAGATATTTACTATTATGTGTACAAACTAGTCAGTTCAGGTATTGTTTGAAATAATAAGTGTAATACTTACAGAAAAGAAAAAGTCACTTCTGCGAAAAGTTTTTAAGGAAGTAGCAGAAACTTTCCAGTGCGAGTCATTTTTTTTTGGGACGCAAGTCATATAAGGAATGATTTACATTGACGAGATCTCATGAAGAAATTTTATTGCAATTCATTCATGGCGACTAAAGATGACCGTCAAGTCGGGTTGTATGAATTTTGAAACCCGTCTCGCACTAAGATCCTACCTGAACCCGAGGTCGGGTAGAGTCCAAAAATTTTACCCGAACCCGATAAAAAAAATACCAGAACCCGACCTGACCAGACTAGATCCGAAAACCATTCATGACATAATACAAATACTCGCATGACCTGAAAGTTATCGTTTTACAGGAATACGGGTAATTTTAGGGCTGTATAAAGGTTTCCACCCTGGTTCAAATCGAACTATTGAAAAACAATGTGTAGTCTTCAGGAAGGACCATCAGCCAGATTTACAACTATTTTCTTGAGAGATGAAATATCAACCTTTTCTCCCGCAACTATGTTGTACAGCCCGAGCTACTTTTACTCTCGTTTACTTCCTCTCGAAAGAATGTAGTTTTCATTTTGTGACTTTTAGATATCTATTGTTCATTATGAAATCGATGGTTGTACCGCGAAATCTATGAATGAGCTAATCCGGGGACTATATCGATATCTTGGTAGTCTCTGGCTAATCATATTTATAGACTGTTGTGATTTTTTACATATAAGCTTGTAAACACAGGAAAAGTTAACTGCGTGAGGAAAAGTTAGCTTTGTGATCCCGTGGGACTGAAAAGTTGATTTTTCCTCCCGACAGTTTACATAGAAGAGATATATGTTCACTCCCACACAATATGAAAATTATGATCTCCTTTAGAAATGACCGCGGCACCGACTAATTCGATGGAATAGGAAGGATGGCAAATTAGCATGAGCCATTTTATGAGATTGGAGATTTGATGAATTAGCTGCTCCTGTCACTGACATATACAATCGTTGCATCCAAACTGGAATCTTTCCAGATTTGTGGAAATCCGCCAATGTCCTTCCCATACCTAAAGGTAGAGATGATTATCGTCCTATATCAATCCTCCCTTTCTTGAGTGAAGTCCTAGAGAGACTCATTTAGTGACTAAATTCTTCTGTCTTCGATGAATCATCATTTTAATAATTGGCAATTTACAATTGGATACTGTGGTTGCAAGAACGCCTTAATTTCCATTTGGCTGACAGTTCTAAAAACATATATCTAAGGGATCCTCGTTAGGCGCCTTGCTGTAGATCTCCGTGAGGCATTTGGCTCTATCAGTCATTGCACACTTCTGAAATCACTTTCCCATAGTTTTGGTTGCAATCCATTCGTGATTAGGATTATTCAGAGTTTTTTGTCAGATAGGATTCAGCGCGTCTCTTTAAATGGCAGCGATATTATCACTCCATGGAAGCCAGATACCAGCGATGTCCCTCAGGGGCCTGTTCTGGGACCATTGTTGTTTGTTGCCTTGATTGACGACCTTTCTCCTTTACCTGAGACGAAATATGTGGCTTAAGTTGATTCATCTGAGTGATGAGAGGTTTCCCGATACTTTTCAGAATGCTTTTGATATTTTCTGTAAGTTGGCTAAAGTGCTCTGCAGCAAGTGTTTCTGTAGTAAAGATTCTGTAAGTGTGGCACAAAAGTGGTTGAACATGAACAACCTCCGTGACATAGCAAGATCGACTCGACAAAAATTTCATCAAACTTGTCAAAAATATATCCGCTGCGAAAGAAAAACACCCTTTATGTCAGTTTTTGAAATCCGTAGCATTTTTCACGGTGTGCGGCATTCGAGATATTAACCATCATTCAAGAGACACATTGCTTTGTCAAATTTTCCGTCCATTCATGATGCCGCATTGTACAGTACCCTTCGTGTCATTACCGCTCTTTGTAATTGTCAATAAATATCTGTTATCATTATTATTATTATTATCAGAGGAAAGTAAAAAATACATAGCCAGATTGTCTGTAACCCTGGTATTGATCAACATATTGCCATTGACGAAGACTGAATTTCATGGTTCATACTTAGCAGCAGCATTGAGAACATAAGATAGAATACTTACTCCTCTTCAGCACTGGTGTTTGAGCTTTTTATGTATCCAATTCATAAGTGCCGGAACGTAAAAAGACATAGATTATTGCAACAAATAACCACTCAAGCACTTCAAAAGTATTACGGTTCACCATCTTTACATTCGCTCCAAACATCTCCTGACGCTGTTGTCATTGCCTACCTCAAAAAGTCCTCGACCGTCGATAACTCAAATTGATATGATAATATTTTGAAATTTTTGAAGTTAAATTATACTAAACCTTACGAAGTTGTATAAAAGTCGTTTTATCACATTTGCGAAGCATATTCGATAAAAAAGCGACACAATAACAAATCTAAAAATGCTCATAAGAGGAAGATATAACTATGAGAATTGTTATTCTCATTGTTATTTTATCAGAACAACGAAAAAAGGCAAAAGTATTGACTAAATCCATTGCACAGATCATTGCACTGCATGTAAGAGTGATATCATGTCAACCTTTCACAGAAAAATATGAATATATTGTGATAGAAATACGAAACCTGTGTGCTCAAACTCGTAAAACCCCGAGTTCGGGTATTTTCGGTGTGACGAGACTCTCTCTCCTCCTTCCTCGGCAAGTGACGTCACTTTGCAACGCATGCGAGCAGTAAGACACAGAACGACATTTATAAACAGCTACCGCCGCCCCGCTCGCTCTCTCTCAAACCTCTCGCGAAGACAAGTCACTGCTGCACGCGCCACCATCTCTTTCCCTCCGAGCCGGCAAATCGGCTCCTGAAATCCTGCCCGCGGAGCTCAAGCGCGCCGTCCTGTCCTGACCGTTCCTGCTCGCTTGCGTTGCTGACAGCTTGTGTCGTTCCTTCAGACTTTGCTTTGACGTGAACGCTTAACTGGTCCTCTTAGGGGCCACTTGGAGACTTGCTCCCCTGGCGGTCGAGGGTGCCCTTTTTACTCGCTCATTCAATAAAGCGTTACAAGAAGCCATTCCTCTTTTCTGCTGCGACCTACAGGGTTTGGGAGATCGTAACATCGGGTTTTCTCGGGTTTATGATAACCCGTTCAGTTTCAGGCAGGATCGCTCATCTTTAACGGCGAATGTTCAAGTCCTCAAAAGATATCTCCCGTGCGGTCTTGATGGGACACAATGGATTGTCTAAGCTTGTCCGGTTTTCCCATATCTTGGGTTGACATTCCAACTGACAGAACTGTGAAACATTCTACTACCAATAATAAGAAACCAGAATAAACTTGGGCAAACTGGTTGTGTGTGAGCAGTGGGTTAAGTGTATACAGAGCGAAAAGTCGTCTCGATGTGATTTTAGTGATGTAAGCATTGATATAGAGGGTAAAGGAGATCGCGGACTTCCCTAAATTTGTGTCTCCACCTCTGAACGCAGCTGTCGGGCAAGAAGCTCTTGGCGAGCGACAGACACGTGTATTTTCGCCTCAAACTAAATGAAGTTAAATCCACTTTATCAGATAATTACAGTTCAATACTCATCAAACTCATCTCTAGTATTAAGAAAACGATAAACATCATAGTTAGTGATAAAATAACCTGGTATTATCACGAAAAAGACCACAATCATAATCCCAAGACATAAATCAAATTGCAAAAACTTCATTTGTGATAATGGTAAGTATAAAATTAGTGAAATGAAAGCATTCTACTTACATTACTCATTGCGGAAAAGAATGAGTTTATTGAGTCTCTTTCGTTGAGAAGGACGGTCTTTGAAATACTTTGCACAGATCGGCGATTGAATGACTGCGTGAAGTCTTGATGATTTGAGGCGACTATGAGGTTCTCCACTGAGGCATCAAATCATTGTCCAAATTCATAAATCCAAATAAAACTCGTCCCTCAAATTTGAAGGACTCGTGACTCAATGCGGAGGTCTATGAATCGATGAGTTGGCAATTTCCAGTCAGAGTCATTTTTGGGTATGTGGTGGCGAAGAACTTTTTCTGTTGTTTCAATTAACTTATTGACACCATCTGATGGGATAATCAGGCCGCCGCGATCTTTTCTAAATATGAGACGAGAGCAGTTGCCATAGTCTAGCAGGGAATTTACACATTGAGGACACGGGAGTTTCTGCCGAATGTTTCTCACAATGTAGCCAGCGATGTATTTTAAGACATCATGCTTCCAGACTACGCTCAGCACTTCTCTATCTACTGTTAGCAAGAGATCGGAGATCTCGTCGACATACATCCAGTCTTCATTTGTGTAAGTCTGCTCGGGAGCACTGCGGGCAGAGATGCGAAAATCGAGACTCACATCCGATCGATGACCTTCGAAATCCATGCAGTTTGCAGAGTCCGAGCTTTTGATTTCGTTTCTTAGGAGAAGAGATCAGGCAGGTTATCTTCAAACAATCATTATTATTAGTTTTTCATGATTCATCACACTTTTATAAAGAATGAGTGTTTTGTTTTCTTTTGAGGTGCATCTGCTGATTAGGTGTCTTGAAATAATTTATCTATTGATGCTATAAGATAATTTCTCAATACTTCTCGAAGAACATCGCGTGAAGATTTCTTTAATCTACATATCAATTCCTTTCACCTTCACCCGAGTTAACCGATCTCATTAGCGTGATTTATTTTGAAGATTCACCACTTAAAAATATTTAAAATTCCATTTCTCGTCACTTAACTCATCACTCAAATGATAAAAGAAGATTCTAATTATCAATTTGACTTTGATGAGATACGATCTCTTCAAGTTCTTCTTACGTAATACTACATCTAATGTTGGAAATGGAATCAATGTTACGCATTGAACTGTGCGGGCAGGAGTGACTGAAACTGCTTCTTGCCCGACAGCAGAGGGGAATTCCCAACAAAACTGGAGACACATGGTTCCTATTGATAAAGCCAGGGAAAAAGGGAAGTCCGCCATCTCTTTCCCACCTATTTTTATATCAATGGATGTAAGTAACTTGCTTGTGCCATTGGAGATCCGGTTGTGAAGATAATTGTCCTATCCAATATTCATAACTCATCAGCTTAAGTCTCATATCCGGTCTTATGGTTTATTGTTGCATTAATCACTATATTTTGAATCCTGGTACTCATATCGACTAAATTCAAATTCAAAATTATATTTTTCAACGGCATGTTACATGCATGTGAATTGTACCGTAATAAATAATACACGTTCTTCAACTAAATAACTGTAAGGCAATTAAAAGTGAAACGATTCATAAAAAAAATCAAGTCACAACATGTATACAATTCATCATGTATCACTTGCGGCAACACCACTTTCCTTTTTGAGATATCCTGTGATGAATTCCATAACACTGTGATTTGCAATTTTTGCTTCGTAGTGATGAAGGAACCTTATTCCAAAAACTTGTTCCGCAGAAACGGACTGAGTTCCGTCCAAGTCGCACATTTCTAACACGTGGCTGAATAAATACATTGCGTTTTTGCAGTTCCTTGTGCACAAGTATCAAAAATCTCTTTGAAAATTATTGGTGCATAACCAGGCTCAAATTGGAACAACTGTAAAAACCTTTTCATGCACGAGATGTTTTTCATACATATGATAGATCTTCAGACCGTCTGCATAAGTCGAAATAGTTTCATATGCCACCTTATGTTTCATAATCGTTCAATTGAACAACGAATTGCATGGAGTGTGTCTCATACTCCCTTCCACATACTCGCAAGCATCGGTTATACATTCTCAATAATCTCATCTTGCATTTATTTGACTATTTATTCGACTAAAGATAATCCATTACATATTGAAAGAATAAGGATCTTGTAATTTTTGCAACTTCGTAGGCCTATACACTGAAATAATTTTTAAAGTTGCATGATTTTGCCGCAACACTAGGTTTATTATGATTATTTTCTTTTTATACTAATATGACTTGTCAGTTAGTGGCTTACTGTGAAATCACATGTAAATCCCCAATGTGTATACAGTTAAATGAACTTGAGTTAGGACTCAGTACCACATGTGAAATACGCAAATTTTTGCACTTCTGGAGAAATTTACCCGGATTTCAGTGATCATGATAGCAATACAGAAGGAATAGTGTGCTACAAATGCTCTGTGTCATGTCAACCTTGGAGAGGTAATGTACTCGAAGTTTGTTAAATTAGCAAATCGATGGGTTACTATTACTGTAATGCTCAGCCACTGTCTTCTTAAGCGTGATCATATCACGAACTGCCTGCCATTGAAATAACAAAATAACACAATCAAAGACAATTATCATAATTGACAACAAAAGTCTTTCGCAATGCATTGCATATCTAAAGAAAATGACAACAACTATTAAGCCAATACAAGACACCAACAACCTTGATTCCCCCACCGCACTCGCCCGACCAAGGAATCGAACCGAAGTCCGCGGTGGAGACGAGCTCGCACCTTCTTCACTAGGCCACGCTGACGGTTCAAAAGGAATGCGAGTGAAGGCAGAAATCATCTCGAAGTGATATCGACAGCTTATTGTCCTATTATTATTGACAGAATACTACCAGCATTCACGACCTAGCAATCGAACCGAAGTCCGATATCACTTTGAGATGACTTCTGCCTTCACTCGCATTCCTTTTGGACGGTCAGTGTGGCCTAGTGAAGAAGGTGCGAGCTCATCTCCACCGCGGACTTCGGTTCGATTCCCAGGTCGGGCGAGTGCGGTCGGGGAATCAAGGGTGTTGGTGTCTAGTATTGACTTAATAGTTGTTGTCATTCTTTAGATATTCAATTATCATAATTAACTTTGAAAGATTTAAATGGGAGAACAATATTTTTCAAATTCAAGAAATGAAACATAAATTTAGTGAATCATAAAATCATAACGATAAAAACTGAATTCAATAAAAGCTTGAAATTTCAGTCAAGAAACACAATAAGATCTCAACTTTTCCATGAAGACTTGAATTATTGTATGGTTCCTGATAATCAGCTCTATTTTTAGCTAAAGATACCTGTTAGTAAATGTTCATTCCTTTTGATGTCTAATAAGTTTCACACTACTTATATAGTACTTTCACGTCGCTAATACAAAGCAGAGGAATATTTTGCTAAAGTTTAGCTTCTTAAAAAATGATCAAATGTTAATGGTTAATATTTTGTTATTTATGTTCTTACTAAATTGTCTAAATTCCCCCTATGTTTGGTGAATTTTAATGATTTCTTGTTTTTAAAAACATCAATATGTCTCCGCTCCTATAGCAAATTTATGCATGTCATACAGTTTCAAGATAAAATGAGCATGCGCTGAATATTTCGTGACTTCAAGACTTTAATTTCTCTCAAAACAATGTAATCATAAATAAGGAAATCCAGAGGCGTACTCTAGACATTTTTGTGTCTGATCTATAGACAGCACAAAGTCACACAATGAGATCGCCCACGCATTTAGAAAATGAAGAGGTATGAATAAATGACCCAATGACACTGATATTGGAGTATTTGTTGTAAAACTGAAACCCTTCACATTTTCCGTAATGAAATTTCGACAAATTCATTAGAAGGAACCTGATATGATTCGGACTAATTCCTATCCTGAATTGTCATTCAATACTCACTGTCTTTGAGCTTCATTGATCTCATCAAGAAAATTTCAGTGTGAAAGAACATTCCATCCTATTTCGTAACTATTGTGAGGCAATTGATTGAGCTTCGTGTGTTAACATTGAACTACATGTTATTTTATGTGCAGAGAAATAGATAATGATGGATTTAAAAGAGAATGCAAAAAGTCGACAGAAAAGTAATGAATATAAGCATAGATATCTGACTTAGTATAATAAAGCAATCACAAAGACAATTCAATAGGAAACATCAATTACACTTCCACAGAATGACTTCATATTTCCATCACTAAAGATTGGACAAGCAACACACTTCTTAGTATCTTACACTTCTTAGACACACTGTCGCTGTAAAAGACGGTTTTTATATATAAATCAGTCAGTGACATCAACTCATATGATCATCTCATGACGTATGTTTATCTTTATGCCATGTTCGTCGCAATGTATAGCGAGATTCAACCGAACTAATAGTAATCGCTGTTAGTTGTTGATCTAATTATTTTCACGAAGATTAAGAAGTCGACTTTTTAGTACGACGAGCGATGTCGGTCAGAGTATTGAAAAGGACTTTTTAATAAAGTGAAAGTAATTTATTTTTATGCATGCATCTCCATCTAGAATATCCTACATCTTAATGTCGTATTTGTCACCCATAGCATGACATTAAATACGGTCATGCCTTGAAATACATAATGTTCCTATCCATGGGCTAGGAATAGACATAGGCTACTGAAAATCGCAAAAGAAAACTTTTGAATTTAACTTTTATCAGAATTATACCATAGTCTCCAGTATTTGTTGCACATTCTATCAATAAACCGAATAGCGACTTCAAAATGTAAAGAAATGATAATAAAAAAACTAGCAGTTGGTGAAGATACGAAGATCGATGGAGTCAATTTCATCGAATTTTGTCAGCTATCTGACAGAAAACCAAAATACTTGTAATGTTGATAATTGTGGCAAAAATAAATTGTTTACCAATTTGATATTTTAATTTTGCATTAAGTCGATATGATTCAATTGAGCACAATTGTAATGCTCCAATATTTTAGATGCTAGATTAAGGCACTTGTCAAGGATATTCAACGCAATTACAATCAAAATAATACATAGAGAAAATATAATCATGACTTTGCAGCATGAAAGTTCACGAACAGCCAAGTGTTGACCGCAAAGACTGAAAAGCTATTTTAATGTTATTAAATGTAAAGTGCTGACCAAGGACTGTAAAGTTGAACAGGAACTGTAAAGCAATGCTCATGCGCTCTGAGGGCTATGGTTAGAGCTCCTATCAGATCAACGGATCATTCGGTTCATGATCCGATAACTTATCACATGCGCTCTTATTCACGACTTTTTGTAGTCGGATCTGCTCCTGATCATGAACATGAACCGATCTGAAGATCAGGTAAGTGATCCGATAACTTTGTAGTAGGTTTTACTCTCCTCAACCAATAAACTAAGATATGCAGAAGTTTATGTTTGGAACTGCAATTAGACATGTAATGAATTCCAGTGGTTTTCATTTACGGATAATTTTAACTTATCCTGAATAGTAAGTAATTTACAAGTTTATTTGACTTTCTACGTATATTTGTACTCCCGTTACAAAATTCTGAATCAAATTGAGATGAATTCTCTGTAATTTGTTAGCGGCTTTTATATTTCGCTACACCAAATTTGGCACCATTTTTGAAATGCAAATGATTTCTATGAGAAGTTAATTTTGTGTTATAAAGTAAATATCGGCTTTACAATATAAGATGTACGCACTTTGTGTGAGGCCATTAAAGAATTGGAATAATATTTTAAATTGCGGATACTTAAATAACTAGACCAACGTATGTTACCTAATATTCTTCAAATACTCTCAGTCGATTGACAACAAAGTTCTATCGCAGTACATTGATTATCTGAAGAGAAGGAGGAGGAGAGAAGAAGAAGAAAGGTTACATGGAAACTTGAAATTGATTGAAAAATTATCAATATGTATACATGAAGAGGTTTCGGCTAATAGGAGGGATATTCTCAAAAGATTACCTATGTTATGAGTTTTATCTGAATGATGTCAACAATGTTTATGACTTCTACTCTCGCTTAAGACCCGAGACACATTTTCGAATACAATATTGTGAAACATTCGTAAAATTTGACCCAGCCTATCAGCGATTAAGGACATCAGGAATTTTTGCTTTCTGAAATTGCCCAAAACTTATTAAATATGATGAGACCCGATGGACCGAAAAATATCTCATGATGGTCACATCCTTGGGATTTTATTAAACATAATAGTCGATGAAATTATATTCTTCTGAAATCGACCTGAATTTACATCTGTTGGGGTATACGACAATTTGGAGGCGAAACATGAGTAAAAGATATTCTAACCCATTCTCAATAACACTTTCACGTCTATTGGGCCCATTTGGCAACATTGCGACCCGCATTTTTTGGATCAACACCATAACGGCAAAAATTTATAACCAAAAGAAAGAGAAGATCAATACGATTCTAATGGCACCTCTCACAACCTCGTACGATGCCTAGAACGCCTTCAAATTGCATTTGAAAATATGTTTTTCAAAAAATACTTTACTTTTGAAAATAACGTGGGCGTGAAATGTTATCGTATCCAGGTTGCCAGGTTACCTATAGTATATACTCGTACATGTATATACTCAACTCAAATTTCTATATTCTGCTACTCTAAGGTATCCGAGAGACAATTTGAAAAATTCAGAAATGTGACTGCTGACTTAATATAACTGTAGACTTTGGCTATGAATGAAGCCCACCTCCCGGTAAAGATAGTCTTATTTGCAAGCGATCATTGTAGACTGTAATATAAAATTTGCAATTTAGCAACTTAAGATTTTTCAAAATATGCAAATCGTAGTTAAAAAATGATGCAATATTACTGATGAAAATACCAATGTTTGCATTTCATTTGATTCATTCTATTTACAACATGAATAGAACAAGCATCATTTAAGTTTGGGCATGATATCTTCAAATGTATGAATCATGCAGTGTTGTGATAGTAATCAGAATCTTATCTTAAATGTAGAGGATCCGGCCATCCGACTGCAAAGTCCACCGATCTTTCGTTAGACCTCACACTATGTGATATTCGATCGTCTGGACGCTGTCTGTACATATGATTTTGATATTTAAATCTAAGTGATTGACATTTCGAATAATTAGTTTCAAAATGTAGTCTAAATATTTGAATTTGTTCGGAGCTATGCATTAAAGAATAAATCCAATGAAGATTAATTACAATATACACTAATCCCATTAGATTGAAAAATTCATTTCTTTTCAAAATACCAAAGACTCCTTACAATACAAGAACGCATTAAAACCTTTATTCAAATGAGGGCAACAGTTCGCAAGAATTCATCAAATTATAATGACTTTAAAAAGTATGAAATCATATTTATGATCATTATTGGAGAATTAGAATTTGATTATGTAATACATTTTACAAACAAGGAAGGCAATTTTAGAGTCATACTTGCATGCTACTGCGTCACTTTTCTTTAGATAATAACTTAATTGACAACTTCTTTGAATTTTAATCAACCGCTCTCCTAATTTTTCAAAATTCTTCAGAAATATAATCCTACCGTCCACAGAATTAGACAGGTTGTCTCTTCTTCCGTTTGACTAGAAGTGAAGCATTGTAACATGTAACGCATAGAAATTGATAACAATAAAACCTCTAGAATGGAAATTAAACTTCATGCAATGCACAATAATAGCACACAAATCGCACGCATTTTCACTTAGATGCACCTGCCAATGTATGTATCATTGGGCTAGAATCAGTCACATGAGTAAATCGAAGCTTTTAATTGGTTCTTCATGCCCCAACTTAGTTCCCTCGGATGTGCCGCGACCTTGAGTCAATTTCCATTCTAGCGAACTTCAGATAAACAGTTTATTTCTATGATGTAACGTAAATGAAATGGCACAATCTGCTGACTAAATGCCATAGCAATCGAACAATGAGCAGCCAGTTCAACATTAAACACGCCAAATTGTTCAAAGTTTCAGTGACTGTCATCAACCGATCACACAGCAAAGAGACACAGTCGATGTCAAGTTCTACAGAGAAGCTTATGAACGTTTTTTTCATGCGCCTGCTAACTTTTTTTAAAATGATTGAAGGGCCCAACATTATCGAGAAAACTTTTGCGCAATGCTCTGAATTCTTCAAATTTGAAGGAAACGTGGCGATCGGAGCATTTTGAGAGAATTCAGAGCAATCCGCAAGCGACGCACGACTATTTTTCCTATCTCTGTAAGGTATTGAAAATTTCTTTTGCCCACTTATTAAGTTCCTGCATGTGCCATTGTTTTGTATCAGTTTGCACTTCTAGCAAAGTGATGCGATTAAACAATCTAATTCTGTGCTACCGTCAGATCGATGATTGATTATTTACATAGCATTCATGACATTTCGTGTAAGCAATGTCAAGTCAGCATGTAAGTCAGTAACTTTGAGATGTTGTTCACTCCTTCCTACTAGTGTCTACTGATAGTGGACAATACTTTTGTAGTGAATAATGCAACATTTTCAGTGTATAAAGCAAGCACCTGAATGCAACATTATAGGTGAGGTAGGTTAGCGTGACTATCAGCATTGAGGAATGCCATTTCTAGAAACCAACACGCAGACAAGGCAATTTATTTCTGTGAGGTGTATTAAGCAATGAACAAACAGTTTCATCAAATTAACCATTTCATAATAAACCATGCTTCGAGCAATATTGAATAGGAGATTCAATCTCTGGGAAGGAACATTTTTGACGAATTGTAGTGCTGGTATCGAGAGAGCTGGACGATAGAGACCAGACATTTGAAAATATTCGGTTTTATTTTGATAATACAACTCTGATTTTCAATAGCAGACCTACATGCAAAACGCAAATTAGTGTAAAATCCGTGTTATATTTGAATTCATAGCCATTCGTCAATTAATATTCGATTTGCAAAGATAAGTATGTGAGATTGTGTACAATGTGCATCACTCCGGGGAAATTATCGTCTGTCTTGGATATTCAAATCATCTAATGCATGACAAGGTGCATAACTTGAAATGATCTACACATAGACAAATTGTGCGATTTGAACTCAATGTGGGAAACCGCCTGTCTAAAGCAGAACATAGAGCCATTATGATGTGACAAATAATTTCTTAGGCAGTTGGGACAAATCCTTCACTGCGCCAAATATTCACGGAGAAATTGCGCAGATTTGGATTTGGTCTGTATACCATTTATGGTATCGGCATGCGAGAACCAGCCCTTGTCATTGACTTACCATTAACCCTATTAGGACCTCCCCGTATCAGCTTCTTTCAATGTCTCCAAAAATAAGTCAGACAGAAGTTTAATTTTTTTGTGACTTTTAGTTTGTATGCATGTTGAAGTTTCAGTAAAAATTTGGGCAAAATTTTGCTTACTGTAACGTCAGTTTTAAAAGTCATTTTTAAAAGCACTTTTTAGAAAATTGATGGTTTTCATATATAGTAGCATTGATTATTATTGATATAATGTTTCTGTATCATATTCACATAATATGTGTTCATGTGCAATTCAAGATTGTTAAGATATACATTCATCTTATATACCAAAATGAGTCAATAAAGGCCTATGAAGTACATAAAGCTTTGATGCGAATTTCTAGATATGAAACCCACAGAATAATGCAAAATACATGTCAACAATAGAAAGATTGCATTCGGTATGAATCACAACCTTGTCTTTACAGCGAATAAGTTATATACAACGTATAAATGAAACATTTGTAAAGATAGAAAATGCAATAATGCATGAAAAGATATTATTTGCTTTCAAAGTTCAAATTGCTATTTATAGCACTAAAAAGAACTTAGAATATTATACTTATAGCACCATATAGATATGCTTGAGTAGAAGTTTTCAGAAATACTTTAGTTGCAATGAACAATTTTTGAAGAGTCAAAAAACATACATAGATTCATAAAAAATGATAAAAATTGAAACTTCAAATTTTAAATTCAATTTTTTGGCATGAAGGTCTTCGAATCATGCAAAACAGGCATTACCATTCGAAAGAGGAGACTCAAAATGTAAAGCGAATTTGTTTTTGTAAAGTTTTATTCATCGGAACATGGAAAATCTGAGGGCCCCCGGTCCTACGACGCTAGAAATCGCCCGCTCCTGAAAGGTTTAGGCCACTTAATCCGTGCGGTCGCTTAATCCAATTTTCGGTTATATCTTAACCCTCAAGCGACCACCTACTTGCATTTGTAAGATTTCAAATTTCACTTCCTCAGCAAAAGATGATATGTTGGCATAACGAAGCTAAGCTTGATTTCCATGTATAAAAACGTAAAGATCTTACGCTATCTCAATTTTTGCATCGATCGATCACCTCTTCCTCGGTCCAGGGCTTGGATATCTTAATCCGCCCACCTACTTACATTTGTACATGTAATATAAGTTAAATTGAAATTTGGTAATCCTTAACTGATTGTCTTGTATACTCTATCACTTCTAATTTTCAACAAATCAACCCTCATTGCAAAAGTTGACAATTGATGCCTTCACAATAGATGTCTACAATATTCTTGCTTGCAGACTCGTAGATATCCATGGTAAACTCCATCACCAACAGGTTCCAAGTTTACTATTGCAGATGTTTGCAGGTGTTGTCTGCCCAACGGCGCCTATCAGAACATTGACAGCAAGTCCAGATCAAGACCGAGAAAGCGCTATTTCACACCGGCAATTTAGGGAAAGCAGAAAGTAGATTTTTTAATTCAGCCAACAGCTATTTCAAGAGCCGAAATCCGGCAACATCAGTGCTATTTAGGCCTTTATTCACGTGATTTATTACCGAAACGATAGCAGCAAAAACTCCCCGAGTAGTTTTAGGTCGAAGTAATATTCCAAAAGTAAACAGACTTATCTTCGGCGTCCAGCGCCTTCGTTGGTCGATCTTACAATAATAATAATAATAATAATAAAGCGTTTATTGAATTAATGCCCCATTATTGGTAATCGTGAGGCTCATTACATGATAACATGAACATACATTTGGTACATATAAAAGAGCAATAACAATGAAAGAAGTAATTAAATAAATGTTAATTTATACAGACGGTTGGTCAAGTTCTGAAGCCACTATTGTACAGTTTCGACATTACAACGAAGAATGACTTCTTGAGCATAGAATTTGTGCACATGGGAATCCGGAAATGCTGAGAACGAGGCAAAAGAGGCAATGAAAGATCATGAAGCGAATGATTCGGATCAGAATTCACATGTGAAAACAATCTCCAACCTAACACAATTCGGCGATAGTCAAGAGGAATGAAATAAGGACACTCGCAATTGCTGGATCCGCATATTAGTCGATGACAACGCCTTTGCACATTCTCTAATGATGCCGCGTGTGTGACATTTAGTCCTACAAACACCGGGCACAATACTCCAGCAGGCTCCTGACACAAGCGTAGTAGATAGTTACAATTTGCTCTTTGTTGAAAAAAGGCTTCAGTTGTCTGAGGATGTAGAGTCGTGAAGCGGCTTTCTTGGTTATGATGTCTACATGATGCTTCCAACTTAGAGTTTGGTCGAACATTACTCCCAACAACTTCAGCTGACTAACTGATGGAATGTCTGGTACTTATCTCACCGAAAAATTTGCGGCTAATCTTGGACGCAAAGTGACCATCATCTGTTTGCACTTTTGAGCATTGACTTTCATCCCATTCTCAGTCATCCAATCCATAATTGATTTCACAGCGCTCACAGTGGGATTATCCATATTTTGTTGATCAACAGCACCACAAATGATGATGTCATCGGCGTATTTAATGAGGCTCACATCTTGACGTAGTTGCAGGTCAGATACAAAATACTTGAATAAGTAGGGACCGGCAGATGAACCTTGTGGAATACCACTACTTACTGTCTTTAAACCACTGAAGTTTGAGGACCACCGTAACCTTTGAGAACGATTAGTTAAATAGTTGCCGATGAAAGTTGCAAAGAAGGGATCGAAGTTGTCGCTGAGTAGCTTTTCATACAGCAAGCGATGTGAAAGTCTGTCGAATCCTTTCTCCATATCAATGCTTACAATGTGGCATGCTGCAGTGTTTTGTCTGGACAAGGCATTCGCTATGTACTCAGTGAGTCGAATCAGAGCACATGTTGTTGAGCTTTGTTTTCGGTACCCATACTGAGTAGGATCCGTCCGTCTTTCAAACTCACATTCATATCGCTTGAAAATGTCCTTCTCCAACAAACGGGCGGGCATCGGGAGTAAGGAAATTGGGCGAGTCTCCAAGAGAGTAGGCCTTTGAGTTTTCGGTAATGGCACTACATCGGCAATTTTCCACAAGGATGGTAAATTAGCCGTCTGAACACATCTGTTGAATATTCTGCATAAAGGTTCGGCCAATACCGATGACAATTTGATCCAAATAATCGATGAAATTCCATCAGATCCGGGGGATTTTCGTGGGTTGATAGTATTCAGCAACTTCTCGACATGAGCATCAGTAAACACGAAAGGAACGATGTAAGGCTGAGGTGACGGGATCAGAGGATCTGTTTGCATTGTTGATACATAACGTTCATTAAGTAACTCGAGTATATGATGCACTGACAGATTCGGATCACGCTACGGGCTAAGCAAGCCGTGTGAAGATATTGATATGAAGAGTGAGTGATATTAAGAATTGTGACACGTGATTTATTCCCTGTGTTGGTTGCCATCAACTGACTTTTCGCTCTATCAGTTTAATTCTTTCCAATATGCCTGTTTGCTGTACAAAATTTCGGTACTTCTATTCTTCGTCCCCCCACATTTTCCCATTTTTTCCAAATTCATCAAATTTCGTCAAATTTAGTCACATTGTATTTAGAGTAGACTTGTTTGTCAGTGAGTGATAGTACAACACCACTAAGAAGTCTTGCTTGAACCCTGGGATGAAGGATTGGTACACGTACCTTGGATACTCAGTTGGAATACAAGATACAGCTGTGATCACGAACTTCGTGGGATTGTTGTCTATACTTACAGTAGTGAGCGACAAAGCAAGTGCTGTCTGTCAATTTTCTACAAACCGGAGTAATTTTACACACTCAACGCTTTTGCGACGGTGGTGAAACTGCACTTAGGAGCAAGAGAAGATCGCTGACTATGCAACACTTGCTAGTGTCAACAACGAAAATGTGGAGGGGGAAGAATAGAAGATTAGATTAGAGTCAATAGCTATGAGGTGGGTATGGCTACACCTCACTCGGTCGTTTCTCAAGAAGTCACTCCTTTGTCTTGATTACATAATATTAACGGTCAATTAGCCAGCTCTGAAGCGCCGAGATCAGTGTGGAAACAGAACTGTCCTCGTGGAAAGTGGTCTCGATGAAAATCTCACAGAGAGAGGCATTAAACAAAATCTCGATTACATGAACGTTTTAAGGCTACGTTCACACATGAGAGCTGAGACTCAGGCAATCATCCAATCAAACGGCAAGATTACAGTTTCCGTCGTCCATTTCAAACGTCAATGAAAATTATGCGGCGACCAACTCCACATAGTCTGAACAGTCCTGAGACATGCCTGAGACCCACTAACTTCATCCGTTGTCGTTTGTGCGGGGCGACCAGGGGGAGGCCAGGGGTCATCAAAAATTGATTGCAATTAAATTGCTCAGTCCAATGAATTAATTGTAATTGATATTTTTACCAATCAATTAATTTTAATTAAAAGTTTTACCAATCACTTAATTGGCATTGGACTCCTGGGCAATCAATTAATTGGTAATTGGAATTACAGACAATCAATTAATTGATATTGAAATGTACCCAATCAATTAATTGATAATTGAATTTATCAATTAACTGATCGATAATTATTAATTAGTCAATGGAAAAACATGTAAGCCTATACTTTTATAAAATAGAGTTAGCCTAGAATAATTGTATTCATATTGGAACTCGATTCAATCTGTTAAAATGCCGGTATTAATGTGCATCATTGTGCATCCCCACAGTTTTGATGTTCACTGATTTTATTGATTCAGATTTCAATAATTATCATCGTTTTATGAACTCTCAGCTTTGACCCTCCCCCTATATTATCTAGTTGTCCATGGATAATGACTTTCGAAGCTTGACAAGAAAGGGCAATCATGTTGAAGAATATGCAGTAGATCAGAGAGTTGAGAGGTGTCAGATTGAGTCAGCAGAATGAATTTTGTATAGTGGATGCGCAGGAAGAAGTGAAAATCTTAGGTGAATTGCAATGCTATATATTACAATTGAGTGAAACTTAATAAAATAATTGAACCAATTAATTGATTATGAATCAATCAATTGATATTGGTACATACAGCAATCAATTAATTGATAATTGGAATTGAAAACAATCAATTAATTGATATTGAGTTGAATACAATAAATTAATTGATAAATGAAATTCAGCGCAACCAATTAATTGACATCAATTAATTTTTGATGACCCCTGGGGGAGGCTCACCACGTTTGCTGAGAGATAGTGTGAACGGTCCTGAGACAAGCTTCTCTCAAGTTTCCGAGAGAAGCCTGTGAGACAAATTCCACGATCCTTGTCTCAAGTGTGAACAACCCTGAGACCTTCAACTGAGACAACGACCATGTCTCAGCAGAAGTTGTACGCGTTTCAACTTTTCTGAGACTTCCTTGTTATCAATATCCAACTGGATTGTGTATTCGACGCTCATTTATTTTGTACACATATACGCGGAATATTACTTTGTGCTCATGTGTTTCTGTTGGTTGCACAAGTCAATTCAGTCTAAACTAGTGATTCATTTGATGACATTTACGATATTTATGATACTTATAAATATTGTCATGTTTTGCTTCTTTCAGAAATCTGAATTTACGATGAATCAGACAGAAACATAATGAGGCACGTACAGGCTGCTTTAACTTGATTGATGAAATTAGTTTTGAGCTATATCATGGTGGCCATGTTTTATTACTACCAAAAGCGGGACACTAAATAGTCAATAGTAGAAAAAACATGAAAAACAGCTGACTTGCATCTACATTCGTAAAGATACGCAATAGTCAACTTAATGTCAATGCGCTGAATCACGACGCGCATAAAATTTCAACAAGCAGGAATCCTTTAATTAGGATTTTTTCGGTTAGTTCATTCCCACATGCATGCCCAATGAAACCAGTGTTGTCAATTCAGTTTTTCAAGAAACTCATTTAACCGAGTTTGCCGGAAATTAGCCAAGTTAAGTTTAACTCGGTATACTAAGTCTTATAACTCAGTAAAATATTCCAGCAATACTCGGTTAAATCAGTTACAAAGGAAAAATACACCAGTAGGCCGAAAGTTTTTGGGCAAAACTTGTATTGGGTATACCCTAAATTTGGGTTAACCCAAAACCCAAGTTTCAATAATTGAGTAGAATCAAGTAAACGAAGTAAGTACATTGTATGTATTTTGTGCTGCCATAAGGATTCTTCTATAGGCCAAAATTCCTATTGGGTCCATGAGAAATGTGGTATTAGTGTGAAACGATTTTTTATTGCAATAACTGCAATTAGTAGCCTAAGTACGTGTATCACGTTATAAAGTTTTCCTTTATTTTAACCTACACTGATATACTGACTAATTGAAGATTTTTGATTTAATTATGATTGAATTGCACATTGCTCATAACAAAACAATTGCATTCATTTTATCAATCAGAAATACAAACAGACTTGGTAAATGGCATCTACGTAGTCAGTGCATGGTTAAACATGTTAAGAATACGAAATTGGAATTAATTCATTTTTGGATAAATGTCGGCTATTGCAGAACGTTTAAGGGTGTGAAGATAACTGCGAAGATATCCATGTAAAATACATGAAATATGCAAAAATTTAATGTGCAGCAAAATGCATGCAAGCTTGCAGCAAATGCAATATGTACGAACTTTCAATGCGCGGCATTGAAAAGAAATGAGTAGGCCTTCAAAAATAATTTGAGATTTTTAAAAAAGGAAAAAAGAAAAAAAGGAAATTAGTTAAGTAAAAATTATCAAAATTATTCATTATGTTAAAATAGCAATGCATTAAAGACCTACGTAAACGAGTTGATGACCTGTTTACGTGGAGTATTTTACGAATACCTATAGGCTTACAGCGGCTTGCCTACGTCAATTCTTCATGACGATTTATGACAAAATGAATCTCAGAAAAAAGTCTCAGCAAGCTTCCACATAGTCTGAATGGAACCTGAGAGTTATCGCAACAAAAGGGTATAAATAGAAACATTTTTCAATTTATCTGCGACCTGATGTCGATAGTGTGAACAGGTCTGGGACCTAGGTCTCAGCAGATCTCAGGTCATGTCTCAGCGAGTCTCAGCGTCGAAAATTCAGTGAAGGGGAGGCTCAAGAAAATGAGGGGCAGCTTTTTTCCTGAGATCTGTCTCTCAAGTGTGAACGGGTTGGTCTCAGTCTCAGGTTTGATCTGAGGTCAACTCTCAGGTTCTTCTCTCATGTGTGAACGTAGCTTAACAGCATCTAACCCATAGAGCAAGTGCATTAGGTAGAGTAGTAACTCAGCTTAATTAAATCCCCAAGTGCATACAGTTTCGGTTTTATTAAATCAACTCCAGGTGAATATAGTTGGAATTGTTTCCAAATGTGAGATATGCACATTTATGCAGTTTTGAAAGAAATTGCAACAGAATTGACTGATCATGATAGTATAATGCCGAAGGAAATGATATTATTCTACAGATCATTCGTGTCATGACAGCCTTGGAGAGGTATTGTTTGTTAAATTAGCAACTGGATGACCTGCAATTTTTCATGCTGAACCTCAAGAGAATCTTCTTAAGAGTGATCATTTAAGCAACCTGCCACTGGTAGAGCAAAACAACATAATCAAAGACAATGATTTCAATTGACTTAAAAAGATGTATGGTTCCACATCACTATTCAGACTCAAGAAATGAAACATAAATTTAGTGGATCATAAAATCATGACGATGAAAATTGACTTAAAAACATGAAATTTCAGTCAAGACAGCACAATAAGATCTCCACTTGCTCATGAAGACTTCCATTATAATGACGTTCACTAGATTTCCGTGATCATCAGCATAATCTCTGCTTAGTGACGATGCTTGTTATCAAATATTCATTCCTTTTGATATCCAACTTGTTTCATACTACTTATAAGGGCTTCATGTCGGCAGTATATAAACTGGCAAAGATAAAGCTTTTTTAAAGATGCTCAAATAATTTTTTGGACCGCAGGAACACAATCTCCTCAAAGAAACTGAATCTTCTCATATAAAAATTTTCACTGTATACAGATACTTTTTTGAGTCTACACTCTACCTACATATACTTACTCTATGATCTTACCTTACGGATATGGAAGAAATTTTTATCGGAAAGTCAATTGTTCCTTGCATCGTGAAAGAAGGCATATTTAGGCCTATCTCTTCGAACCGTAAATGGCAATTGATTTCCTGGCTACAGTTCTGACAGAAAAATAGATTTTAGGTGCAACAAAAGCGCCTGAATTTGAAGGACATGATATCTTTTTATGCTCTTAATTAATCAACTGCTCAACAATGCTTACTTTTGTGACCTGATAGATCTAAATCTGAAGTATCGGTTTCCCTGGCATTAAAATGATTAATACTAAAGTAAATATTCTTCTCTCAAACATCGCACGCTTTGTAGACAATCATTGACGGATTTTGTGGATTCAGAAACAGGTGAGACAAACATAGTCGCTTTGTTTGTTCTTTTTCTCTAGCATCCGATTTTATTTATTCCATTATAGCCCAACGTATAGGTTAGCAGAGAAAGTGAAGCGAATTATTTCGACATTCAAGAATATTGTCACAATATTTATTTCTTTTAATTGGATGCGACGTTATCAAGATGGAACAGTGGTCTCACAGTCTAATTTGTTAGAAAAAAATAAATTTCATCTCATCTTCCTCTTTTCTAGCACCGAACATAATAATGTACTCCGAAAGGGTGATGGATGGACCGCTCTCCCTCGTGTCACTCGCGCTGTGGTTGGCAACAGGAAAAAGCTTGTATTTCGAGGAGACCCGAGTTTCGAAAACAATTAAGAAATCATGAAATGCGCATGTGTAATGAATTATTATAGTAATCGGAGATGTGTGAGACATGCTCAGATTATTTACATTGACAAAACAGATTTATTATGGTACTCTATGCGCAGTCTATTAAGTGGAATTGCAGATGGAGACGGATCTGCGGGTGAAGTGTAAGTGGGCTGACCGTGTAGCCGGCTCTATTTTGGATATGGGTCAAGTAGATGCCGGTAAATGTATTCACGAGGAACATTTTACTACGTTGAAATCCTTATAATTGGAACCTGGACATGCCGACATATGTGTAAGAAACACACTTTGGGGGCTCGAAAAATAACTTTATTAGCTCCATAGCTTTCGGACTATATCCTTCAACAGGTGAAAATCAGACTGGCTACAAATAATTCCATCAGGAATGACGTGTCATGATCTTTGACATATTTCTGATTTAGTGGTGCACTTTTACTTCAGGTTTTGGCTTTCATATGTAGGAACCCGAAGCATCTCATATATTAAGTGTCCACATGGGCAGGCTTATCATTACACATCAATATTTTGTAGACTTTTTTCCTTTACAAGATCAGATGGGTTGGTAGGCTTGGATAGGAGTGAGTTTTTATCGTATTCGGGTCGGGTTAAAGATATCTCATTTTTTTCAAAAATTGGTTGTACCTATGTCTAGGCATTCATTCCGCTCCAACTTCTTCACAGCCGATATTTTTCGTCATTTGAACAATTTCAATTCCTCAGAAAGAAGTGTAGACAGTATTGCAGAATTCAAAGCATCCATCACTGCTTATTTAAATCGGTGTGATATTTGGTAACGATCCTCATTTGTGTAATTCCCATTATTCAACTTGAATATTTTGTTCTGCCCATGTTGGGCTTGATATCTGTCCTCTATTTATATTTTGTAAATGCATGTTATCCATGATCTGTTGACAAATATATCATCATCATTATACATGTGACATCGCACCACCTGAAGGCCAACGGCAGAAAATTTGGTGCAGATTATATCGGAAAGATCATAAAAATTGAAGGAGTGACCAAGAAAGTTGGTTCTTCTTTGCTCTTCTGAGAACAAAAATTGACAAACTCCTGAAAAATATGATCACGTACTTAATATCATTATGCTCGAATTTAACAGAAACATATCGCACTGTGTGCAAGCCTACGCTGCTAATTAGCCCAACACGAGTATTTCACTTAAGCTCACACAATGCGAAAGATTGCGATACTCTATTTATAGCAAGTAAGCTTGTCTTATGGTCTTACCACACATAAGAGATAACTGAAATTGTTATTAGTGCTTTTATTAGTATCATGTCAAAAACCGAAAGTTGAGACAAATCTCTCCGATCGAAATCCTTTTCTGTGATGCTTTCAGTACACATATTCCGCTGATGCGGAACAAGTCCAAGTATAGAGTTCGACAAAAAAACTGAGTTTTTTCTACAGCCTTTGATTTTTTAGATTTAATGGTGTTTGATTGTGTTCATTTAAAAGTTCATGAAAGTTTTATTCAAAGGCAAAGTCTATGGCATTGTTCCCTGCACTGTATACGCTTTAATGCTGGAATCATAGATATAAACATAGTGTATTTTTGATTCCCGATCGTCATGTCTCTAGAGTGCTTTCCGACTATCTCCGAACATAGACATTAGATATGCTCTTAATCAATCATCCAATTTTCTTTCCTGATAGTCATGGAGTTTCAGCAGTGTGATTTCTACTTCTTCATCCGAACACTGTCTCAAAATGGCTACTCAGCAACAAAAATTCATCAGCTGCTTGCTTACGCTTGGGGTAAGAAGAACATCATGAAAGTGAGAAGAATTCAAGCAATAGTAAGAGAGTTCGTCGAGGGACGTGAAACGGTGACACGAAAGGAAGGATCTGGAAGACCACGATCAAGCTGCTGCGATGAAAACATCGAAGAGGTGAAGGAACTAATCGAATATGACAACCACTTATCCTGTGCTGACATTTCACTGCAGACAGGTGTTGAGGAGAGGTCAGTTCATCGGATACTTTCTCTTCATCTAAATAAGAAATCCTTGCTTGTGTTGTCGGTGGATACCGCATGAACTGAGTGATCGAAATAAGCAACAACGTATTGAGTGTGGCAGAAGCACTTTGGAAACCTTGCGACGTCGGCAAATCAAAAGTAAACTTGTCGTCGTGGACGAAAAGTGGGTCTACTACAAAAGCATCCCACCCAAAGAATGCAACCGAGTCTGGGTCGATTGCGCAGGCGACAGACCTCAAGCATCGCGCAGGACAATAGCCGATAGGAAGGTCTCAATAATGGTTGCTCTCAATTATGCAAAGTCTTTCTCCTCTATCGAAGTGCTGCATGATGGTGGAAGCATAAATGGTGATCGATATTTGTCATTCCTGCAAAACATGTGTGCAGCGTTCGAACAGCAACTCAATTTACCTCGTTGGGAGATGTCTTTCCAACATGATAATGCAAGACCACATATAGCAATACAGGTTCGACGGTGGATCGACCACGAAGGCATGAGTCTCGTGAAACAGCCCCCTTATTCACCAGATTACAACTTGCTCGATCGATATGTCTTCAGAAATTTTGAAGTTCATCGTCGTCAACGCAATTTTGACTCAATTGCTGAAATCGAGGCATGTGTTGAACAATTTCTTGCTGGAATGACCATCACCCAGTTACAGAAGGAGTTTTATGAATTCCAGTGGCATATTGAGAAAGTTATAGAGGAAGATGGTAACTATCTGTGATGTGAATGATTGTCTGGATAAATAGATGTTGATTACAAAAAACGCACTTTTTTGTCGAACCCTATATATTATGGATTCAATTCTCTTGGCAGCTATCTATTTGTTGTGCAATTTTTCTTTTAACTTACCAAAGGTCCCATTATATGAAAAGATTAATTGGAGCACTTAGTGGCCTTGATCAGATTTGTGATGAATTGTAAAAAAATCAGAGTGAGAGTAGCAATTTGTTTTCAATTCATCACAAAAATTATTTTTTTATTAATTTTCATTAAAAATTCATAAATTTTTGTACTCAAACCGTAAATGGAGGAACTTCTTTATGCTCAACGTATAGTATGTGTTTCTATGCCACTATAATGGCCAAGTAGCTACACTGATCTGATCAAATGTTAGCTAATGCACTTGCTCATAATTCATATTCATTTTGAAAAGATTGGCACAAACAGGACTAGAGCCCGGGTCTCCCAGTCTCATATGCGAGCACTCAACTACATAGACAGCTTACTATTAAACTTGATCGACACAACTTGAGTCTTAAACTTAACTTAATTTGACCTCAATCATGCTATGCATCATATTTTGGTTTTACCCACGTAGCGGAAATCCCGCATAGCGTAACGTTTCGTCTACTATGTCGTGTGTGATCCATCGATTATGTTGACAAATGCAGTCTACACAATACAGTGCAGGGTAAGCTGCCGAAGCAAAATGACCACACTTTTTTTTGAAACTTGATCAGTGCATGAATGTGAAAGTCTTTCATGCATATTTTTGGTTAATTTCTTTTATTCTGATTACAATAAATCTAGTCTCTGATGTTCAATTTCAAACATTGATCATGCGATGTCTTGTTTGCTTTAAAATTTGATACTTTTGTTTATTATAGCCTTTGTTTCATTTAATTGTTAAACATATATCAATTATGTATGATAATGGTCAATGAGTGTTTGTATTATCCACCATCAAGTCATATTTGCAGATCTGATCAAAATTGCTGATAATTGATTTGCTGAGAACACTTTCAAAGAGGGTATCTTTACCAAATGCCAGAATTACTGTTTGGTGTGAGCTGCATTATGTGCACCATGATCAAAGAGGATCACAGGTGTCAATGCATTTGCAATGCATACGGATCATGGGTCACGAATGTCTGACCCATTTCTGTCTCTGAGTTGGATGCAGGCTACGATGAAAATGGAATGATTGACACAATGACGAATAAGACTGACAGGTTATACGAGAAGCGAAATGGCAGCATTGGCTATTCGATGACTATTGTTCAAGATTTCTGTGCTTTGCAGAGACTCATAATTTTTTTATTCCCGAAGACATCCATAAGACGTATCAGCAATGCGATACGAAGAATAGTTATGTGGTAGAATTAATTTTGTTTCATTTGATACATTTACGTCTAAAGTAGTGTCGAAAGTGTTGCTTGTTTTATCTAATCTATTAATCAAAGCATTTTCTTTCTGAAGTTTTACTGAAGTTTTAGTGTTTCAATTTTACACATCTCTGATCCCCAGAGCCTGGAAGAGAGAGAAAGAGAGAAAGAAAGGGAGAGGGAGAGAATTATTTAATCTTGCAACAGTTTTCTTCTTCACCAATTTGTGTCATTTCTTTCATACAAATTATCATATGATATCATGCAAATTATCTTTATGCTGTTTGCATAATAATCCTACTTGATAGCTTAATAGCAGTTTGCTCACTTCAAAGCAAGTATCGCTAAAATTTTAAGATACAATAATATCAAAACGAATACCGGATTAGGCTACTGTATCAGATCTGGCTAAAACTTATAAATCGGGGTTCCAATGAAAGGATCATGACTCTGACTCAGAGTGGAGGGGTCAAGTCTGTATCCTCGATCCGCAAACCTGTTAGACCGACGATCATCTGCATTTACATTTACAAGTCACAATTGAAACACGAAATGCGCTACTTCGCAAAGTAGCTTGCAGAAAAGGCAAATTTTTGAAAATACTTGATTATTTCTGATGTGCAGAGGCGATGAAAAACATAATATGCAATTATCTGCAATATATAATGTAATAGTGAAGGATAGCAAATATCGTCGGCGCATGTCGCACATTCTTCCAAATCCCACTAAAAAGGTAATTGAGAGTACATTAGTTGAATAGCATCAATACATTCGCCCCATTTCAAAGGCTGCGTCAGTGATTAGAGAATTGATGCAACGGCATCTTTCAGTTATATTACGACTTAGTTAGTCAATTCAAGAATCAAATAATTTCTTAATTAATTTGCGAATTAGCTGCAGTTGTTTAGCAAATTAAAGAATTTTTTATTTTAACTAAGACATGCACACTCAATTTGCTATACAAACCTTTGATCATGCGTATCAATTTTGTTTGTCAGACAAGATATTTATGATAATGCTGGTTTTGATAACATAAGCAAAAAGAATGCCCCTAATTAGAAGAGAGTAGGATAGTTCGTTTATCGGTCAAAAGCTTTTATAATGTCATTATGTATTGTTGCAATCAAGAGATGCAGTTATCCTCAATAGTAATCAATCTACAACGAAATTTTGTTGTTTATTTATTTACAAAAATAATACTGAATATAGCATCAGAGTGCTCCCACAGAGAAATTTTTAGCATTGACTATGATAGCTGTTATGAAGACTGTTTCAGCTCGAAAATGTCAGGTGCAATCAAAATATTCTCATGATAATCCCATTATTTCACTGGTTACTTTCATTTTTTGTAATTCCATGGATGCCGTATAATTTAATGGGAGAATACACAAATGAAAAGAACTGAAAGCTGTTACCGAAACGACATCTCAACCTGATGTTTGCATTCTTCAGAAATTAACCTCCGAACTATCGCAATATCAATGAGGTATCTTCAAAATTTGTCATTAAACATACGCACGTATTTCATTAATTGAAAATCAAACAATGCTCGTGTACTCATGGTCGTAATATAGTTTTCTTTGTTTTAACATTCTTTTGACTGATAGATAATTGCATTTGGTGATTTGCAGTTCATACAACTTTTTGAGTCCATTTGTGAACCAGATACTGTCCTTGTGTTGATAGAAATGTAGAATATTATGACGAACAAACGTTAATTCGGAATTCCTTTGTAGATGCTGTTAATTTTGTGAAGAAATACAGCAAATGAATTGTCTTTCAGTGAGAATGCTTATAAATTTAAGATGTACATGTAGTAGATTTCTCAAAATGTTAATCAACCTTTATTATCGCCAATACGACAGTCATTGCAATACTCCTTTTTGGTGAACATGCGAACTTTTATCAACTCAGCTTGAGAAGCGATTGATAAATTATAAAAGAGAATACATGATGATAGATTATTGGGCCAATTATTGCCACCACACAGCATCATGTGTTAAAATGAACTAAGACTTCAATTACATGAATATTTCTCTGCGTCAGTATAACATTATTAAATGAAAGTTATTTACTTACCAGTCGAACACCATGCATGAGGCAGATCGTAGAGTCTATAAATTTTCAACTTCTGCTAAAAGATTAGGAGGATACTTTTATTTATTGAAGCTGTGATGCTCACGTGGTGGAGCTCCTGAACCTTTCCCAGACTGATATTATGTCTACAGACAAAATAGATGCAGTTGGGCCTACGAAAACAATACCCAACATTTGAACCTCTCATTTCACTATGGATGAGTCATTCAGAATGAGCAATATATTGAAGGGTATCCTAAATTAGAAGAATGAAGGGGTAAATTGGAAAAATTAAAAGTTTAGATTCAAAGGGTGAATTTCAAAATAGGAAAATGTGAAGATATCCTCAGGCAAGAACAAACAAAATAGACAGACGCTGAACGCTGCACTACGTCATACGAGGGGTCATTCCGGCTGGGAGTGACCGAAACTGGCTTGAAATGTCTAGAATAGTTTTACATGAGGCTTTTATAAAAAGATGTGCACTCTATGTCTCTTTTTGATCTCCGGCTTTTTTTCTTGTCAGACAGGATCAAGGGAAGTATAGGTAAATCCAATAGGCAGCTGACAAACATGCAAAATTTTTGGTGTAATTGAGATTTTCAATGCTTTCTCTCATGCAGTAAAAAGTACCAAATCTGGAGCCATAATTTTTGGCAATTTTGGAGTCACCTTTTATCATGTGCATGTCTTATTATCATGCTTCTGATCAGTTATGTATGCGAGAATGATTTTAGATTTTAGAATATTTAGATATAGAATAAGAATTTAGATTAAAATTGGCCAAAATCGTGCGCTTGTCTATCTGAATCTGTAACGAACTTGCATGCACACTGTTGTTGCAGCCTCCGGAGATTCGACAAAGAACGCATATTGAACTATAGTCTTCTTAATCCCTATTATATTGGTACTCAGAATTGATTTCCTATTGGCTATGACTGTGAAAGATTTATTATCCTAAGGATGAAGGTGCAATTTTGCGTATTTGTCAACTTAATGGTCATTTGTACAGTATACTACATGTGTAATTTCCTTCATTTTTTCTCATGGAAAGCTTGCAGACTTCAACACCGACTCAGAAAAGAACTTTTTCCACAAGCTTTAATTGACTTTGCTGCTAAAGCGATAAGTTATCAGAAAGAGAGGCAAGATGTGGCATGTGCTGATGTTTGGTGATTTTGTACTGAAGTGAAATAAAATTAACAGCTACGTCTCGGACGACCGCTACCCAGAATGAATTTATCAAAACATCAGAGCCAATTCCATCAAGCCTAGCTCATTCTGTCGGACCAGGGACATCATTTTTTATCTCAGCATGGGATGGAGAGCTGCTCTTTATAATAAATCTTCGGAAGGACACTTTCAAAACAACGTGGACCATCACTATGCTTTGTTGAAGAAGAAGGGCGCATCTAAATGCCGGAATAGGAAAAGCAAAGTAACGAACCCGAATGCGGCCCTGTACAGTTCTTCTCAATTTTCGGATCAGGCCCCGACAAGTGATTTTCAATTTAAAGGTCCGACATTTGAATGCAGTTGTAAATCATGTTTGTGTAATCAATCATCATATTTCGAGATGCACTCTATAGAATGTTTTCTGTTGCAGAATTTAGGTTTCAGAATTTGTATTAAAAACGGCCGGCGCTGGGCCAGAGTCTCCACTCTTACGCGTAGGCTGCTCACCGCTAGAAATTGTTCTATTTCGCATAAAAACTGAATGGTAAGCCTACCGGTGCTGCGAACAAGCAAGAGTTCCCAGTGAAGCCTGTCAATGTTGATTTTTATCAATTTCTATACAATTTGATCTTCAATTAGGCAGCTAGACAACTACTTGTACTTTGATATTAATTCATTTTATACGCGTGTGAAAAAAATTGAGCTGTAGTGCGCGTTATGACTTATTCAAGATATGGAATGTTGCGATAAGCTAGGGAATTCTTACATAGTTCATCTAGGCCAGTACATTCGATTCTTGAAACTTTATTTAATTAAGAAAAGGTATGGTCTGAAGCTAGTCATTCCAATGGTTTGAAGTCCTCATTCCAGCCAGGAGATCATCAAAATCTATGGCCGACAGCCCATGTTACTAAAGCTGGCGGCTGATCGACCGGCAAAAGCCGGTCAGCCGGCGTCCGATTCCAACCCTCGTGTGCAGAATATATCGAGGAAAACTCTTCTCGCAGACATTGTTTTTCAAGCCTTTCATAGTAATCAGCAAATTTTTTCTGTAAAAAATAAATGATATTTTGATCACTTTATGACTATTCATTAAAGGGTTCTAAGTTTCTGCTGAGGCTCAGATTGAAGTAAGCGTATTCCAAAAGTCGTTAATCATTGTATTTGCTGTGTGTTGCTATCAAACGTTTTTCGCTACATCGGAACCTTGTGAAGAAGTATTTCGACTGTAATTTAATTATAATGCCTCACATTCCATAAAATAATATTCATGCAACACCTGTGCCACTAGCAATCTTGTGAAACAATAGCAATTATTCACATATGCAATCCTCAAACACAACGATTACTTTCCCAATCTGTTATTGTCATTTGTGATCAGCTGAATGCAAGTAGTAAACCATTCCTTAATGAAAGCGGTACCTATTACTAATCAAAATTAACAAAACTTCTATCAATCATATCACGCGCTTTAATCAGTAATACGTGAGAATCTTCTTTCCTCATGACATTATAAGCACACATTCAAACAACCATGGTGTGGGTTTTATATTCCGCAATTAATTATCAGTGTTGTCTATGTGCTGTTTGAGAATTTCCAATGATGTATATAGCACTTAGTATAGGAGGTACAGGAAGGATACATGATATTCACGACAAATCTCAACAAATTATGATAAGTCAAGGATGACTAAACTGGCATTCTCATAAATTAATACACATGTCTCACAATTTCTCTAGCCTTTATGAAGATTAACTCAGCCTTCACACATACAAACCAAGTAGTCAATCATATAAAATATAAATAAATTTATAGCATTGATTCAGCATTCGGCAGAAACCAAAATCTTGCAAGTTTGATTTTTATTTCAATCGGTCTCGCAAACTAAACTCTCAAGAAATGTCCGCACCCGCTTGACTCAGGGATCGAAACGGAGTGCGCGATGGAGATGAGCTCGCACCTTCTTCTGTGGGCCACGCTGACGGAACAAACAGAAAGCGAATGAAGGCAGCAGTTATCTCGACAGCTTAGTGTCCTGTTATCATTGACAGAATACTACCAACATTGATGTTGTAGCGAGACAGCATATCAGCATGTCATTCGACTACGTCACACTGCAGATGGAGAACAAAGGTCTGTCTCAGTATATTGAACATCTAAAGAAAATAACAGCTATTATGTCATTAAAATGCGCAAATACCATTGATTCCCCCACAGTACTCGCCAGACCCAGGAATCGAACTAAAGGAATGATGGAAGGTTGGCGGTACAAAAGGAATGTGAATGAAAGCAATCGCCATCTCCAAATGATGTCGACAGTAACTGTTTGTTATCCTAAATTCATGCAGTCTGGTAGGCCAGAAGTGAGTGTGAGAAAGGAATCGAGAGTCTTTTGGAGCTGAAAGGGTTACCGATTCAAATCAAGTGGAAATTGTTCATACTTCACATTGTACAGAATGAGGAATGTCAAACATTTTTGTTGGTGTGTTGGCTCAAACGGGCACCACAAAAGACCCAAGCATAGAAATGAACGGTACTTATTGGTTAGCTCTCCTCCCCCCACGTTTTCAAATTTGTCTAAAATCCGTAGAAATGAATCAATCGTCACAAAACTTTAAGCACAAGTAAGTGAGGTTATTCTTACCCACATGCAAAAATTTAGGCAAATCGGAGAATCACTTTTTGAATTAGGAGCGATAACTTTAAGTGCAGCGATGTCGGCAGCTTGATCTGACTTGTCAGTGACTTCATCGTCTGAGCAGAAAGCGCTTGAAGTCAACAAAGTCATTTCCCGACAACACTTGAATCGATGATGACCAGTGTTGGTATTCATAGTCGTGTCCTTACTAAGTCAGCGACTCAACAAAGTCGTTGTCCTACCCAAGTCAAGGCATCCGATCTTTATTCATAGTGTTTGACTTAGCTTAGTCGTTGACTTAGCGTTGGCTCATCCGGTGACTACTCGATCATGTTCGATTGCTATATTTTTGACGTCAAGGAATGGAAGGTAGGGACAGGATTCCCATAGTCTAAAAATAGCATCGAATCATAACAGGGAATAAGTTTGTACAAACTAGCACTAGAGAATAATGAGATCAGTTGATTATCATGAGTGATAGGAAGCGGAAGGCACCATTCTCGAAGGCGGAAGAAGATCCGCGATGGCTACATCGAATTTAAGGAAATAATCGAATCACCGGTATCAGCGAAGGTGACTAAGAAGAACAAGGACGACGTTTGGAGGACACTGTCCGATAGATGCAATGCGATCGGTAGTGAATCGAGAACTGCTGCCGAAACTGACAAGAAGTTCAGGAATATGAAGTCCATCATGAAGGAGAAGGTCGCTGCGGATAGGAAAAGTGCAAAGAAAACTGTTGGAGGAGCACCATTGCGAGAGTTGAGCATGCATTTTAACCAATTGACTTCAGTGAATAGGCCTACGTTGGGCTAGGCAACATGTAGCCTATACATACGACAATGATTTAATCCTTAATAGCGTTTCATTCAAATATCTATTTTGCATCGTACACTCGTAGAAACTACCGCACTCGTTCGATGAGTGTGCCTGGGGTTATATTTATCATCTGAATTCTAGGGATTGGGTTCTATTGGTATTACCTTTACTATGAGATACATTGCTTTACTTTTATTTTGTCTATGATGATTAAAAACAAATAATTATAATCTTATTGCATTAAAATGTTAAAGCGCTAAATTTATATTTGCGTTATGAGATCTTATGATGACAATCATTGTGAAATGTGAACCAATATCTGAAACGCGCATATTTATCTGAAACTAAGTCCATCTTTGTTAGTGCACCAAAAATATTCTTGATTTAATATTCCTTTCTAAATTTTTTTCCTAGCCGATTGAAATGCATGCATCCAAATCTTCTTCACCCATACATCGATCAATCTATTCATAAGAACTGGACTACACGGTCACGCCAGCAGTCTTTCTCTCTTGCCTCCGACTTTGACTGAATTACTATACAAGTATAAAATTATACGTGACATCTGGGTGCATTAACTAAATGATAAATATAATACGGTAGTTTCTAAATATTATCGATCTTCATTTTTTTCTTTTCAGATAACGAACGAAGAAGATTCTTTTGCTGAAGCGTTCATCGGTAACCCTTCGATTGAGGGTTTTCCCAATTTTGTCGAAAGTTCCATACCAGGTCCAGGAACATCAGCACCAGTAGGGAATCCAGCACATATATCGGTACAGAAGAAGAAGAAGAAGAGAAATCCGAAAAGAACATATTTACCTGTACGTCAGTTGCAGCGACAAGTACTGTTAGACCAACGGAACAATCTTCGCCTTGAAAGGCAAAAGTTGAACTTGGAAATCAGAAGAATGAGGCCAAGTAGATCATCAAAGAGCACTCAAACGGAGTCAGTGATCTCAACGAACAAGATTGTCCAAACTGAAGAGGAAGAAGATTCTAGAATCTTGGCGGACATCAGCGACAGTAATTTCATTACGTATAGTTTTCTTCAAGTATAGTCTATATTTCTACATTTATACGACAGAAATCAGTTTGTTCTACAAATGTTGGAATAGAGTAATTTTTTTGTATGCATGTACATGTACAGTGTATGTGTTGAGGGTTGAAAAGACTTGAATTGACTATTTATACCTATAGATAGAGGTACCAATCTGAACCGTAAATTTTATTGATATTTTTTTGTTAAAAGACTCAATTTATCTCATTAAAGAACACATTAGAAAATGCTTCAATTTGTCCTTCTTATATTTGGATTTAATGTATGGTTTTCCTAGATCAAAATACATTGTGTCGAAAAGATACCTATATTTTGTATATAAGACGTAGCCTAACATAGCACACTATAAAGATATTGCTCAACAATCTAAGAAAAATAAGTCTCGGTAATGAAATTCCTCATTTCAAAACCATTATTAACATGACCAGACGAGATTGAAGAGTCGCTAGCAATCTCCTCGACAGTATCAATGTCAGGTAGGTCGGGCATCTTCATTTCAATAGCAATATTATGTAAGATGACACATGTCACAGAGTAAATATATTAGGTAGAGTGGTAACTCCGCATTTTTTAAATGCCCAATGTGTATACACTTGTTCGATCTGCAAATAATTTTGCATATAGGTAGAAAATGTTCTTAAGTACGTTTACCTGAGCTTTGGTGACGCTTGATTCATTTTTGCTGATTTTAGACAAATTTGAAGACCTGGGGGGAGGAAATTACCCATTAATACCAAATGAGCTGACCTTGATAAATTTTTGATTACGCAATTATCTTGAAAATAAATCGTGTTCAATTCGGTCAGTTTTCAAAAATTTTGAGTTTTTTCGAATATTTGAATTAAAAATGTCATTCATTGATCAATCGAAAAGTTCCTGAGACATTATATCTATCTGAATGATGATTGTGGGTGAAAAGCTTTCAATGCTTATTCCAGAAAGCCACTCGCTTTCTTTATTGTTTGAATGAGAAATCATCCAATAATCATCGGTGAATTCTTGACATGTTCTCACAGCCAGGACACTACTAACCAGCTTTCAATTTGGCTCTGTGAACTCTTTTTCATCGGTATTCCAGCAGTAAAAAGGAGGTAATAATTGTCAGTGGCTAATACGTGTACATAGACTGGCATCATGTCAGCTCATGGAACACTCGTACATCAATTCAAACAATACTGTCAACTCACTTTTTCCATGATCAACAATACCCTACAATTTTCTCTTTGAAACTTCCACAACTAACTTTACAAATAGTTGACATAAATGATTCAATGCATTAGATCGGCATTGATCTACAAACCACACTGTTAACCGCAGACCGACAATTATCCTACAAAATTACTGACAAAATTAACCGACGATTGTCACCTTCAATATCCTGCGAGATCCGACGCATCTGTAGGTTCTCCACCGACATCGAAGCATATGCCTTGTATGCAAATTAACTAAACAAAAGCTGTTGAATATTGATCGTTTTTTTCGATTACTGATTGCTTCACTTTTGGGCAATCTGTATTATTGTGTGCAAAACCATGATTTATTTTGACAATTAAATTAATTACCAATACATCTTTGATAAAATTTAATCTATAATTCATTGCTATTCATTTTTGTCGCTTTTTGTCAGATATTGTAGATGTTCAGTGGCAATCATCCTACACGAACTAACAATGACCGACAAAATAGATTTTGTAGGATAAATGTCTGTCAATTGTCAGTCAACGGTTTACAGTGTACAGATTTTTATTTGTCCCATCATTTACTTCAGCAAAATACCAAGCTTCCATGGTTTACCAGTAGTATGTAAGATGAGGTAATTCGGAACGTCAAGGCATTTTTCTAATTTGCTGCTTCGCTCTTTAAACTAGCTTTTAATAATAGTATTAGCTTTTAGATATTAGTTTTAATATTCTAAATCGTACAAGAGGATGTCTATGCTGACTTCTATTTGAAGATATCTATGCTGAGAAGATATTTATGCTGACTTCAGCTGAAGGCTGAATTAAGGCCGGACTCAGGGTGGCCCAGCTGGAGCACAACACGTCGCAACCAAGTCTGGATGCTTTGGCATGCAAACTTTTCTCAAGTGGTTCAAGAACATATTCCGTGCAAACGTGTGCGTCCATGGCACTCCTAAATTCTACTAAATTGCTAACAATCTTGGCAGTCATTTTTGTCCCGAGGTCATTCGCTTATCAAAGAGAACACAAGATATATTTTGTCATCTTCCAAATTCAATTAATGCAACCACTTGATGTGGCTGTCTTCAAATTATTCAAAATGCCTCGGAGAATATTATTGGACAATTATCGAAAAGAAACACGACAAAAGGATGTAATACAGAAGACGGCATTTCCTATCGTATTGAGCTAGTTGTGGCAGAAATTTCAAATTCACCGTGGATATAATCTCAAATCCAGATCCAGATCCAGATTCCTCGGATGCCAGAGGAGGCAATCAAGCGTTTGCCCGGACAACATGCGTCTGTTGATGTCGATCGAAAGCTTGATTCCGTTCTCATTATATTTTTTACAGGAGAACAGAAAGGAGGAACAAAGAAGACAGGTCGGAGAGCAAAGGTAACTGTGGTATCAGGAAGAACGATGGAGACCGCACTGAATCAACCGTGCAGTTCTGCAACTGCTTCATCCAGCTTCAACGAAAGTGCTACGGCACCAAAGCAAGGAGGAGGCAGACTGCCAAAGTCTTGACATCTCAGCATCATTTTCAGCACCGGAGTTACCCGGTATATTGACTGGAAAATTACGAAATTGCAGAGTAAGTTTGGATCAAGTTAATAGACCCGGGTTTATTAACTGGAAACACCACAAAACAAGAATATTGAATAGGTACATGATATGGTATTTTTTACTTAAAGCAGCAATAATTTATTACAGGTACTTATAATTTGGTACATTTGAGCACAATTTCAATGTAATTTATTACAATTATTGGGTGTAAAATGAACAATATCCTAACAAACATCTGAATAAAATCTGAATAGCAGAATATCAGTTCTTAGGTATGCAGTAGGGTTTTCAATCCCGGGATTAGCTGACATCTGTTCTTAGGCAGTTAGGAGCTGTATGAAGATGGAACAACAATGCTATGGACAAGGAACATGCAGTAACAGATGCAATGCGTGAAATTTTAATGCTAACGCGATGCAAGAGCTAAATGCAGACTTCCCACGATCAGCCTAACAATAGACACTTGCAAACTCGAGACAGACCTACTCCCATATCGAACTGTATAGAATAATATACTAATCGTTTATCTCAAACAATTCATTGATATCAAAAAATAAAAATATGTTCAAGCAGACGAGAGAAGGAAAGAAAGATCGCTATACATATAGGCGTACTAAAACCTAATGAATTTTTGAAGCGGTTATTATACAATGTGCATTTCGGTTTGAAAATCTCATTTTAATCTGTTTAATGTGACAACGCATATTGTGTGCGATAATTAGATCTACTAATTGTTATAGCCTATGTCTGCATGTGAATAGATACGTTATTATTAATTCATGGACATTAAGGTACATGTCTATCTGATATCATTAGTTGTATTGTGCCGTGCATCGTTCAAAATGCTCGACAAAGAATTTAAAACAACGCCTAGTATTGTTCAGCCTACGCATACTATCGGCAAATGAATTGAGCCTGCTAATCCAGCAATCAGAAAAGTCGGGATTTTGAAAACCCTAGGATATAGGCAATAAGACTTATTCCTTCTCTTAATCTTCTTCCGCTGTGATCACATGAGACACCAAGATGAGTGCTTGATTTACAAAAATCATCAGAAAGAAAATGGCTGATGAAAGTTTGGCGCGAGTTAGTATACCCGGGTATATTAAGTGGAAAACTTTGTCATCATCCGAAGATGAAGAAGAACTCAGTGATGGATGCAAAGTGCGCTTCTATGAGTACCGGGGTCCTGACTGGATCTGCTGTGTCACATGCCATCAATGGTATTGCACAGTAGTGTCTGCAATATCAGCAGTAGTGACCATTTCTTTACATGCATGAACTGTCAGCGTGAATAATTGACTCGTTTTTGATGTTTCATCATGTTATACTCCTGTTTCGATGAAAATAATGAAAGCGCTCCGAATTACCCGATTGTTTTTTAACGGTTCGTTTGCGGCAACTCAAATACTAGTTAGTTTACGTTTGGGGTCATATATGACCAGAAACAACAATGTAAATCTGATCCAAAAACTCCACAGAAATCTGATTTTTTGATACTTGCAATTACACGACACATAATCCAGACTCGTAAATTAGATCTATGTATTCAAGTTATGTTGCGTAGTATCTGAATTAATTGGTTGTGGGCCTATTATTTGGTTATTCCATAAATAGGAATTGATAAGCAATGTATAGATGTACAGACAATAAGCACAAAACGTTCATCAGAATTGATAAGCAATGTATAGATGTACAGACAATAAGCACAAAACGTTCATCATGAATTGATAAGCAATGTATAGATGTACAGACAATAAGCACAAAGCGTTCATCAAGAATTGATAAGCAATGTATAGATGTACAGACAATAAGCACAAAACGTTCATCAGAATTGATAAGCAATGTAAAGATGTACAGACAATAAACACAAAACGTTCATCCACTTGTCTTATTTGTCAGACACGGCTTAAAACTTAAATTGAAAAAGATTATCATTCCTTTGCATGAAAATTTGAAATTGGTGCACAGTGAAGACATAGGCCTACAAATTTTGAATGTGTCTTACAAATAAAGCGCTAGTAATCATTACAACGAGCTTGTACTTTCTGATCTTTCGATCGGTCACACATGATGCATCGACCTCGCTTCTGGAGACTTTGATTTTCTCGGGTGATGACTTCAATGGGAAATTACCCACGGAGATACATGGCCTGTTTTACAGATGAATTCACGCTTGCTTGTTTGCCTGTATCGCACATGATTATCATACATCGAATAACCAAGATTTAGAAGAAAATTATACCACTCCGTAGATCTCCAGTTGTTGTTCTGAAAATGCAGCATGCATGTAGGCGTTCGCGGTAGCCGGTCCCAACATCAAAAAATTGAGTCAGGTTTGGTCTAAGAAGTTTTGTGATGTGCCTTTCGTATCATTAAAATTTTAATTGCAAAAACTTATGAAGGATGATTAGTTTGCGGCTCATGTGGATCAAGGAAGAAAAGTTTGGCTATGGCTTCGAGGAATGAAATAAATTGCTTGAAACCCCGTTCCGAATTATCCCACATTTCGGTAGTATGCAAACAATTATATTAAGTTAAGTATGGAAAAAAAATTCCACTTGGTTTGAATCGATGATCTTCCAGTTAAGTTAAGTTTACTGAGGTGAGTCCTTTGTGGTGTACGTCTGAGCCAATTCCCACCAACAAAAATGTTTGACATTGCTCGTTCAGTGTAATGGAGATGGTGAACAATTTCCACTTTTTACTTGTCGTAACATTTAATGAGTAGCGCGTGAAGCGCCTCCATCTCGGATGAGGTGTTAAGTGATTGCAGAATGCGATCCACCCTCCACGTGCCTGTGTTAAAGCAGTGCCTTCCTGGCTAATTCACGCTCTCAACGGATGGTCCGGTGGCCTTGTGGTTAGAAGGTACTGTTGAGATTTGATAAATTTCCACTTGATTTGAATCAGTAACCTTTACAGCTAAGTTAGCTTAGATGAGGTGTGTCCTTTAGGGTGTCCGTTTGAGCCAACCCACCAAGAAATCTCCTCAAAACTCTCAATTCCTATATCAAACACTTATGGCCTACCAGACTACATGCATAAAAGTCGGAAACCTTTCCTGCTAAATTAAACCCCTTGGGCGTCTGGTCTAGCACTTGACATACGTTCAAGCAATATGAATCTTTAAAAGTGCCAAACATTCTGAAAATTAGTGTACTTGCCAGGGTGTCGCTCCAGTCACATTTTTGACTCCTATCTCCACAAAAAATCGCTCCGCTCCACTTAAGTGATTCATACATGACATAGCTGATACATATATTAAACATATATTAATCAAAAATCCGCAAGTCTCTATGGTGAAATTCGCTTTGATCAGGCAGAATTTACTATTTCAAACATCAAATTTTGAATTTCGTGCATCCAAATCGATGTAGAGTCAACACAGTAGACATCCTCTTTGCTGCTCTCAACAAAACGTCATTTGTCAACTGACATCGTTTCTAGATGAAAAATGTACTTCTAAAACTTCCAAAGGGAAACTAGCCGAAAATTCAACAAAAATATTGAATATTCAAACTTTTGAAATCTAATTATGTCAAAAATAACGACTCAGTTTCATTCTCTATATGTTAAAGGCTGTTGTATTCGTTTACAGGAAAATTTTGAGAATATTAGGTCTGTCATTTATTTAGTTCAAGAGTAATTTCACATGGTTAAGTGCTCCATGTTCATTTGAAATGTCTGGTCGACAAGGATAGCATATGTTTAATCGCATGCGATCAGGTAATGATGAGAAAATCCAAATGTGACGGATCTATTTCTCAAGCAACTTATTCAGCCTCCGTCTGTCGTTGAATATTCATAATTAATCAACTACTGCTGAGCACGAAGCGATATTATCGTAAGACAAAAGTTTCTCATATTAATCAGCTAACCTTTTTATAGTCAGTCAGAGCTTCTCATCTGATTATGGCAAGGAATGAAGTATTTATTTGCTTCCAGAGACATGTTGATAGCAATCTCCTAGACTTTTTTGTACCTTCTGATTCAATATACGCGAAATATATGTTCTACGTGGCTAAGTTCAGTAGAATTTGGAGTTCCAGGAAAAGGACAAAAGATATCGGTGATGTGTAAAGAAACTGCTCAACTTCAATATGGTGACGCTGAATGCGAATGTGAGTTTCAATAATCGATGCCGATCACCAGTCTCTTTCATTTTAACACGAGTCTCATTTCATCTATAAATGCGGCGTCTTCAGTGTCTGTTTCTTCTTTGAATTGACCAGCGTTTTTTCAAAATCGGGGCACCTCACAAAGAAGAAGATGGGCCTTGTGCTAATTTGTCTTCATATTTCTTAGGAAATGATTGTTAACATAATCAACGAATTTTAGAACAATTTTTTTGTGCTTCAGCACGGGTTTCGCCTTCAAACCCACATTGTGGAAATCACGGAAACTTTCTCCATTCAGTCCATGGTATTTTTTGCTGTGTCCTTGCGTGATTTGCAAACTTGCTACCGGTGCTTTTTCCTTTGAACATATATTTATTTCTTATTGCGTTCCGTACGTTTTTGTTTTCATTACTTCGCATTTGATTCTTGCACGTACTTGATCTGATAATTCAGTGACTTTTTAATGATTGCTTTTGCAGTTTTCAATAGAGTCTATTTTCAAGCATTTTATTTCAATCTGTATTTTTTTATTCTTTTGCATCATCGTTACTTCCATGCATGTACTATAAGGGATTCTCATTAGTTATTCATCCACATGGTATATCTGTATGCATGCGGAATGTGTAGTTTTTCCAATAACATTCTGCTTTATCATAAATATCAGGCAATTACTACTCTGTGCTCTTTTTATTCTGTATTGCATACTTTCCATGACTAGGTGAGTGTGTACCAAGAATCCTTGGTAAGCTATATATCCTACAAAATCTAATTTTTGACTTAATGCAGCTGAAAGCCTGAATTTTAGCGCCTGCTGCTACAATACCGGGATATGATATCTATCCTGAAAAACACAGGAAAATGCTCCCAAACCAGTGCGTCTGCTCACACTCTCTTAACCGGAACCACTTCTACAAACAGTTTCCATTTAAAGGACATCCACCCTTGTTTTGGCAGTAACAATTTTGTCTCTCATTGTCGACATCCTGTGCATGTTGAGTTTGTTCAAAATATTAGAGTAGTGAGTGACTTTTGATCATATTTTTCATATTAGTCCGGCAGCCAGATCGAGTTTCCGCAGGGAACGAAGCCGAGAATGAGACTTTCAAAAAAGGATGTGATCACCCTATGCCTTTTGCGAATCTTTGCGCCTGCGGATATCTAGCTGTAGTTCCTCTTCGTGTCTACGATCAAGAAAAATAACTGTTAATCCAATAGGAATCAGATTGAAGATTTTGGCAGTAATAAAATTTCCTATATTGTTCTGATTAAGTAAAGCCCAGTACACTAGGTGACATGCCACGCTCAATCGCGCGCAATTCACGCGTAAACCACGCGCAACTACACATGACCCTAAACATCCGTGACTATGCGGGACATTGCTACAACACCTGTTAAACAAGTTAGGTAGTCCTGTTGTATAGACTTTGCGTTTCATCTGTCTGCATGTATCAGAGGCTAAACAATGTGATAGGACCCCAATTCCATGCTATGGGAAGACAGTTCATCCGTGGTTCAAGCGGCAACGCAGACAACCGTAGACGACTCGACGCGCAAACCATAAACGCTCGCCCGCGCGTATTCATAAACCATGTTTTAACAGCATCAGATCAAATGATTTCTGACTCTTAGTGCAGCGCGTATGTACGCGGGTAGAAGAATAGAATGTCCTTAACCACGGATGTTTGGGGTGTTCCGTAATTACGCGTGAATCACGCGTGGCATGTCACCTAGTGTACAAAGCCCAAAGAATCATCAATTTTTACATGGAATGTCTTCAGGTCATTTCCTATGATGTGCAGGTGTTATCATCATGTATGATGTACTTTTTTATCATTATGTTTCTGATCGAGAATGTGGTTAAATGTGGATTAAATTGCTCAAAATGCTTGTGCTTGCCAATATTAGAAGGTTTACCGAATCTGAATGTGCTCAGCTTCATAGACAGGTGTATAAACATGATAGGAAATGACCGGAAGACATTTCATGTCAAAAATGATACCTCTGGGCTTAGTATTTTTCGCTTAATCAGAGAAAGCATGGCAAATTTCATTTTTGCCAAAAACTTCAATCTGTGGCCCATTGGAATTGACATTTGATTTTCCTTGATCCTGGTTGACAGGAAGAAGAACCAGGTAGAACTTCGTAGACACGCAGCATCATAGTAGGCATAGGGTGTACATCATTTTGTGAAAGTCTCATTTTCGGCCTAGTTCCTTGCAGAAACTTGCTCTGGTTGCCGGACTACTATATAGTCAATGCAATTAATCTATAATACACTGTAGATTGAAAGGGTCGAACAAGTTCTAAATGTCGATCTGAATTAAAAATTGACTTAATTATTTCAGATATATACATGCATGTATCAGACATAGCAATAATAATTGCCATCTGCTTTATGATGACTAGAAAAATATCATAGATATCATATGCTCCTTCTAAAATATGATTAAATCTATCATCAAACCACACTTTAACCGTGTGAGACCTCTTCAATTTACAGTGTACTTAAATACATGTATGTCATTTTTGTCCAAGTACATCATTCTGTCTCGTAATTGCACATTAACAGAATATTCGGAAGTGAACTGCGCAGAAAACAGTGCACATGAGGGTGGATACAGATCTAAAGGAATCCATGCCGCGCTTTGAGTTCAAATGATCTTTGCTGATTCAAGACAATTGTTCTATATCGTAGAATGATTCCCCAATGACTCGAGTCATTTATATTTCTTTGAATAGAATTATTTCAATCGGTCTTACTCTCTCTGGAGGCAAGAGCAGACGAAAGGATGAATTGATCAGAGAAAAGTTTTTCAAAGAGCTATTTATCTAGAATAATATTTAATTTGGTACTAGCATTGAAATTCCAGAAAGCGCCAAAGTTGAGAGCATGTAATCAATGGTAGTGATCACTTAAGTTTTATATACTTAAATTAAATTATAGAAATATTAACCGTGATTCTCAGTTTGTGTTCCGAGTTTGCATACCAGGGATCAAACGTGTCCGTGCAGTTGATTTGAAATCGAACCGTAGGCCTACCGGACCAGTGTCCGTGTAATCGTTTGATACCAACCGGATGCGATACACAGCAAGACCGGACTACTCAAACAGATGGGAAAAAATAGAGATCCAATCGATCAGGACATGCGCTCGGGAAGTTGGTTATTAATCAGTGACATTGTCGGGTACAGTGTCTGCATGGTTTACATATCTTTACGTTTACCCAATATCTCCATCAGTGCTAAATCCTATACCTAAATGCCTGTGCATGTACCTACTCGCCATCCTGCATCACTATCAAAAAAATGAGGCGGAATTATCGAAAACGTAATAAAATGAGACGAATGCATTGATTTATGAATAATTGCCCCTCTTCGATCATTTTCTTGGTAATAAAAGCCTCGCCAATTATTGGCCACAAATTTACCTCTTTGATTCATAATGAAAACGCATCTGCTGGTAATGAGCCTGATAATGAGGTATCGTCAACAAACACTGTTTCAAAATGACTGAAGCTGTCTCCGGACCAAGCTTGAAATTATGAAAAATAAATAAACGTTGAATATTGCCCTGAGCAATAGTAAAGCACACTGTAAATGCCTGACCTTGAATTTGCCGAGAAGATGAGAATAATTGCTGCCCATTCGATGCCAGAAAGCTGACTTCGATAGCTATCTGGTCAAGACTGTTTGACAAACTCCATAAACAATTCCTACCATCTCCGGAAGTTGGCGAATGGTACGACGGCGGTCCTCACGAATGAGCTGTTGAACTTCATTGACATTGTCGGCTATCCTGCTGGTTGTCGTCGGTCTGCCTGAGCGCTCGTCATCTTCAACAGACTTTCTGCCGTTTTTGAACCGCGAATGCCACTCGACGACGGATGTACGAGAAAGACAATCTGAGCCGTGGGCCTGACAAAGCATGTCAAGAGTTTCGGTAGCTGTCTTGTTCAACTTAACCCAAAATTTGATGCACGTTCGCTGTTCTGTTTTATCTGTCATGCTGACGATAGGCCGGCAGCTAGAACGTGTTTCTGCAGGGAACGAGGCTGAAAGTGAGACTTTCACAGAATGATGTACACCCTATGCCTGCTACGAATCTGCACGTCTGCCGAGTTCTAATGAGTTCCTCTTCTTTTCAGACACGATCAAAGAAAAACACATGTAAATCCAATGGGACGCAGATTGTAGTTTTTGGCTAAAATGAAGCTTTCTATGTTTTCTCTGATAAAGCGAAAAGTACTAAGCCCAGAGTCATAATTTTTGGCATGTAATGTCTTCATGTCATTTCCTTTCACGCTCATGCATCCCTGTCTATAAAGCTAAGCACATTTATATTTGGCGAGTCTCATAATGTCGGCAAACACAAACATTCAAGCATCTTCATCCACATTTAACCACATTCTCACATACATTGCCGATCACATGCATGATAATAACACATGTACATCAGGAAATGATGACCTGAAGACATTCCATGTCAAAAATTATGACTCTAGACTTTATACTTTCCAGTTGATAAGCGAAAACATAGCAAATTCCATTTTAACCAAAAAACTACAATCTGCGTCCCATTGGATTTGCATGTGTTTTTCTTTGATCCTGTGTGACAAGAAGAGGAACTCATTAGAACTCGGCAGACGTGCAGATTCGTAGTAGGCATAGGGTGTACATCATTCTGTGAAAGTCTCACTTTCAGCCTCGTTCCCTGCAGAAACTCCCTCTGGCTGCCGGACTAAAAATGATACTTTCACAGAATGATGTGCACCCTATGCCTGCTACGAATCTGCACGTCTGCCGAGTTCTAATGAGTTCCTCTTCTTGTCAGACACGATCAAAGAAAAGCGCATGTAAATCCAATAGGACGCAGATTGTAGTTTTTGGCTAAAATGAAGCTTTCTACGTTTTCTCTGATTAAGCGAAAAGTACTAAGCCCAGAGTCATAATTTTTGGCATGGAATGTCTTCATGTCATCTCCTATGATGTGCATGTGTTATTAACATGCATCTGATCGGCAATGTGTGTGAGAATGTGGTTAAATGTGGATAAATTTGCTCAAAATGTTTGTGTTTGCCGACATTAAGAGGCTCTCCAAATCTAAATGTGCTTAGCTTTATAGACAAGTGTGCATGAAAATGAAAGGAAATGACCTGAGGACATTACATGCCAAAAATTATGGTTAAGAACTTTTCGTTTTATCAGAGAAAACATGGAAGATTTCATTTTAGCTAAAAACTACAATCTGCGTCCCATTGGATTTACATGTGTTTTTCTTTGATCGTGTCTGAAAAGAAGAGGAACTCATTAGAACTCGGCAGACGTGCAGATTCGTAGTAGGCATAGGGTGCACATCATTCTATGAAAGTCAGCCTCGTTCCCTTCAGAAACTCGCTCTGGCTGCCGAACCATTTCTGCATCGTTCTCTGCAGAAACTCGTTTGGCTGCCGGACTACGATACGATCGCCGAGGTTGCAAATGATCAATTCATTATACCTTGCTGTCAACGTATAGATAGCATCAAATCACGAAATCGATTTTCCTACACTTCAAGCATACTGAATAGATATCTATGAGGAAAGCCGTAGCTATCGAAGTCAGCAACGGTATAGTGGCTAGCCGACATGACATGCCGCACAGTATTTTCGCACTGTATTTTCGGAGAGGTAAATCAGGTAGGTTGCTGAATATATGATCGCAGTAGGACCAATATTTTTGTACTTTTCTATGAAGCATCGCTGACATCTAGTTTCTTCTGAATTCGTTTTGTCGATTAGCCCATACAGCTACAAAATAGGTTTCGATGAAAATTGCTTTGTTATTAGAATTATCAAATATTGGGTTGCATCTTTATAGATGAAAAATGGTAACATATCCAAATTGCGGTCATTTCATTCAATGTCAGGAATCATCAGCAGGTATAGTTAACATGCTTTAACATCAACACACCCCTCTTAAAGTGCAGTCATAGCCAGAGTAAATTTACGATGCACAAATTGGCAAAAGTGAATTAGCTTGAGCATTTACTAAATACTGCTTTTAACATACTATTGACATGTTCAATTAAGTTGGAGTACACTTCATTGCGTGTCACGCAGGGGCGCGCTAACAGGGGGGCAGAGGGGGCAATGGCCCTTTCAATAAAATGAGAAGCATGGATTGCACCCTCTGATTGAGGCACCGTATTTTCCATTTTTCAAATGGATTCCTCAAAGATGAATTGGCAACAGCAACGCATCCAGCGATGCACTGTGATGCATTCTCCACCACAGAATGGAATTAATTCTAGTTGTTGTAAATGAGTGGATAACTGTTTATCAGCATGTTCATCCAGACATTTTTAGCTACTGTCTGCCATTTCAAGCCGTGCCAACTGACAGGCCCCGGTATAAGAAGAACATCAACGTCTACCTGCCAATTAATTGCTCCGGAGATCAGAAACATGCCTTTGATTTTTTATGAATCAAAAAAGATTTTCTCAATTGCTATTTCTGCACGTCCAAAATTATATGGAAATGCTCATTTCATTATCTCCTCAAAAAGTTTTCATTATCACTTGTATCGATAGGAAACATGCCTAGATTACGCTCTTTGACTTTTCTGCCCCCTCCCACCCCCTAATCTGAAAGCGCTGACATGCCCCTGGTGTCACGTGTCGGAGGTCCATAGAAAATAGACTCGCTTATTAGTAGGGCAGTTTTTTTCATGACCTGAAAAAGCTTGATATGTAACTAAATATGACATAAAAAACTCAAAATGTGACCAAAATATGACCTGAGAATCTCAATTTGTAATTTAGTAAAATTTAAAAATCTTAAAATATAAAAAACCTTTTGTTTCCATTTTCAGGCAAAAAGTTCAATTTGCGACAAATAAGACGATTTATTTCAAACTTTTGCCACAGCATGCGCATTTACAGCTTGTTGCACAAAACAGCGATGTAATTTACTATATCTGATGTTACTAAAGGTCTGTCTTTGCATAGCATCTTCTTCAACATGGAGAAGAACGCTCTACCGAAGCAGTGGTTGGCTGGCAAGGACATGCAGGAGCCAATCCTGGCGCCGTCTGTAGATTCACATCTGCAGGCGATGCATGCATTGAAACCACAGAATTAAATATTTTGCTTATCTGCTTCGGTTAGGCGCGCGCAGATGAATCTAATTCTGTGATTGAAACTGTCTTCAGACTGCATCGCCGCATTGCTGAGAAGACCAATATTGCGGTCATTTTCTTTCCCCTCTTCCCGGCAACCCTAACAGTCTAAAAAAAAAAAAATCACCAAAATATGATTAAATATGATGAGCACAGAAAATATATTATTAAAAATATAATTATTATTAAAATTATTAAGAATATATAAACAATATTACCTTACTCTAAAAATGTGACAAAATATGACATGCCATTAATAAACTGTCCTTCTTATTAGCATGCAACGTATTTGATTGAAGATGCAGCAATTCATTCAATAATTTGATGTTTCAATTTAACTATAGAATGTTATTTTATCAGATTGAAGAATTTAGTTTACTCGTGATATACGTGCAATATTTATTGGCACGCAAAAAGAAATACCCGCATTTATGAAATTATTGTGCCTTTATGCGCTCTACGCAAAAATTGGAGCACAGTCATGTGTAAATAAATCTTCTGTTTCTCTATAACAAAACCAGGTGTAATTCTCGCTGTCATTTGGCAACCACACCCAAGCAGGAAAACATTCATGACATTCGAAATGTTACATCAGTCGTTTGTCTGTCAGTTTCAAACGCGGCGTTTTCCCATCTCACATTTCCTTAGTCGATCCGTTCTCTTTGTGTTTTCTTCAAAATAAAAAATTGTACAGCTATTATAAAAGACACTCTGTCATTCTAATCCGTAATTAGATATTATGCTTCAATCTTCATTCTGAATTAGATATTTGATATTTTATGTTCGTTACAAAGCTGTCTTCAACATATGTTTTCATAATACATGTCTGTAGCTCCTATTATCAAACAGGAATGACATGAAATTAGGCATTTTAAGATGTGAATATTCGCTATCCGTGGGTATGTAGTCTTAAAAAGAAGAATCAATAACAAAAAATGTTCCAGTTCGTCCTGTAAATGTCGCAGGACTAGTAAATTACTAGCACAATTAAGTAACATTTTTCGAAAAGAAGTGAAAAGTACTTTCGATTTGTAATTGATATCCAAAATCATTCATATTAAAACGTATTGTTATAAACTCGTTCGTCTGACTGAGAGTGATTGCTTATAATGCATTAGCTCACTAACAGTTCTATGTAGTTCACTTGGATTACATCTCAGATTCTTTTCTGTCGGTGCCGCATTACTCCTCACGCAATCCTCAGTGTTAACTTATCCATTAAAAGGCACTTTGATAGTTGCTAATAACTAATTGTTAATCATATGAAATGTTATACCAGAAATATAAACCCATTGGCAGTGATAATACAAACGTTAAAGGGTCATTCTAAGCTAGGAAACTCCTGCTGAATAAAGATGTATCAAATGAAAAGAGATTCTGCTTTTTATTTTTGTGAATGATTTGGAAGCCTATAGCAGCTAATTTATGTTGCAATGAAGAAGATTGTTCGTTCAAGGCGGACATCAGAATGCAGAAGGAGTTGTATCGGACCGCTGAAGTTGATGCTGCATCTAATTCTTGAGAATTATTTTATTCTTGAGTATTATTTCGAAATTGTTAAGTTTTGGACACCTTTGTAGGCTGACGTCATAGCCTCAGGCTTTCATGGCACTACTTACACCCTCATCGCAGGTTTTCAAGCTAATCAATCGAATTAATTTTGATACTAACCGCTACTCCAATTAGAATTCTGATCTACATGCACATTATAGTGATGTGCAGTTAAGCAAGTGATATTAACACAACGTGATAAAAATGTCACATGAACTGTCTCAAACACGGTAAACAATATTCAGTAAGAAAAACCAGGAACATTGAAACTGATGTTCTTCGGTTGTTCGAATATATCGACGTTATTCTTCTCGTCAAGTAATTAGTCATAACATCATAGCTTTTAGACAATACAATGTCGCATGTGCATAAGCGAGGTGCACAAGGTCGGGCAATGAGCCAAGCACGGATTATCAAAAATTAATCGATTGCTGCTGACAAAAAATTGCAATTAATTTATTGATGTGATAGAATAATTGCTACTAATCGATTTGTATCAGTCGATAATTGCAAATGATTGAGTCATTTGTAGTGAAGAAACTATTTTGTGGACTGCTTTACTTACAATGTCGTCGCCACTCACCATAGTAGGGACAAACATTACACCTTCACTGATATATTTAGACACAAAGCTTACATCTTTTTCATAAACCCATAATTTTCAGGATTCCAATCAGGAACTATTTGGTGATTGTTTATAATACAATATAGTTATAATAGCTTTTTTATTCTACTTACCGCTATCTATAGTCACGTGTGATTTTTCATTCACTTGTCTAAATAAATGTTTATCACTTTAATACACTTTAATACATATTACTTTAATACATGAACTTAATTAAGTCCGTAAGAAGATTTATCAATAAGAATATAATTATATGTATTTCATGCAATGGGTCTAGTCAAGTCACTTTCCAAATTGATAATAAAGCTACTATGCGACTTTTAGAGTACCCATCCTAATTCGTCAAAGTGAAATAACAAAGGAAAAAATCAAAATAAAGAATTAGTTTGTTCAAATGGTTATGATAGCTATTAGTATCATTAAATAAGTGCAATTAATTAATTGACTACTTAGCCGAAATTAATCGCAACTAATTTTTGATAACCCTTTGAACCATTCCTCACTTTTTGTCTTGATAGCCGGTAACTTTTCTACAAGAATTATTATTGGTTGGATGATGTATTGTGTATTTTAAATTGCATTATAATTGAGCACGTCACATTTGGTGCATGCCCACATTGATTTTATTGTAATTTTTAGTAGGATGAAGTTAAATTGAATACTACAGTTCTGTGCTTAAAAAATGCTTGTTCTGCTCGAGCGTCTGCTTCCCCATTTGTACGTACGAAGCAACATCATCTGCATATCTTTTGATAAATATGTATATGGCGTTGATTCATTAAAGTACTCCCTTTTCGTGAAGAGAATTGCCATACACTGATATTGCACATGTACAATATGGTGAGCTAATTCTTTCGAATTTTAAGATTCTAACGTTTCTTTGATAAAATGACTAGTAATAAGTCTAGAGCCACAACTTTTGGCATGGAATATATTTACGAGTAAGTCATGTTCATAACATGAAAGCACCACTTAGAAGTGACAGGAAATTACTTGAAGACATTCCATGCTAAAAATTATGGCTGTAGATGCAATGCTTTCCTTCACTTGACCATTGACCAGAGAAAACGTACAGGTAGATCTTTTTTGATTCTGTCTGACAAGAAGACGAATCAAGTGGAACTTGGCAGACGCGCAGATTCGTGGTAGCTATATGCTACACATCATTCTGTGAATGTCTCAATCTCGGCTTCTTTCATAGTAACTCGTGCTGACGGCCGGACTACTATATCGATTTTATGTTTCACTCGTACTTTATGATGCAGTATAATTGTACTCTAATGCGAGATAGAAAAGCTTGTGAACTTTCTTGTATGTTCAGCAAAATGTTCCCAACTTTCAGCTGAAATATCCTACGATTACTGCGACTCTACTGCCTTATTCTCTCCCTTCCATCCAATGATCACGGCGATTTCTTTTTTATTTTTTTGTTCATCTTTGACATCGGAAAATGACAGACAAGTTTCCATCCCAAGAAATTATGCCAATGAAATAGAAAATAAATGCAAATGTATTTTCTATTAATCCGATGCAGCGGTACAACATGTAAATTGATCGGAAAAGAAAATAAATGCCAAGATTGCATTTTATAAAAGCACGATAATGGGAAGAAATGCTTTTTGTAGAATTTGTCGTCGTATTAAAAATGCCTGCCTCATATCTAGAGCAAATTAATGATATATGAGAATGAAGTAAAGAGCATCAAACGATGCTAGAAGACGAATTTAATGAAGCATGTTATAATGACAAGACTATCTCGTCTCATTGTTAAAAGTGCACGAAACAGTACAGAAATACAACATCGGACATAAAAGAAATACTGCCCCATTTCATGTTTCAGCAAATGTTGAAACAATACACGAACTATCAGTGAGTTTATGAAGTCCTAATGATTTTGGGTAGAGCAATTAAAAACTGATAATCTTGTATCTGAACTAGAAAGTCCCTAAATGTACTCTGCTTTTGGTTGCGACGATGCTGTCAGCTGCCTGGTGACAGGTCTTCGGGACGAACGAGGCTGACTTCTCGTAGGGTCAAGTCGCTACTTCACCAGTGTGGTCAATAGTGGTCAATTCCTCCACCTACTTATCTAAGCTGCCAGCAGGTTCAACTGTCTCAATGACAACAGTCTGGATATAACTCAAGGAGCTTAACTACTCGAGTAATAAGAAGCAGACGAAGATGATTATGTACTCGTATTTAAAGGTAGAGATGAATATTTATTATCAAAAATTATACAACTTACTGGATTTCTTGCAAACAACTGATTTCCTAAAATAAGATATCGAATCTTTCTAGACATAGATCCTGAAGTTGCAAATGCTATACCTAAACCTATGTGATAAGGAAAATGCAAAGAGAACCAAAAGAAATTAAGAGTCAAAGTAACATGGTGCCCCAGCCAGAACCAGTTCATGTCTGCCAATCTCCACTGTATTCAAGGATAGCAGTGCACGGGCGTTGTAGCGCATCAAAGCGATGGACATTTTATGATGGCTTCCCGTGCTTCAGAAAAGGTCGTTGAAGACTGTGTGGAGAGTCTGGAAGCAATCCGAGAGAATATGGTTAAGGGTTCTTCTCCCCCATGATCCGTAAGCTGTAACCTCCATCGGAATACATGTCCAACCAAGATCCTCACATTTGTTGTCATTTGAGGCATGTTTTCTTTTTTCAGACAGGTGACCCTTTCGTTGTGCTCGCTCCTGATTCAGACTTGTTGTTGAGCGGAAGTAGTAACCCCATTCCAGACGCAAGTGCAGTGCTGAGGCATAATAGAAGACCAGCGGACATTCTTCTAATAGAGAGTCTTAGTCAACCAGCAGCAGTTGACCTGACTGTTAAGCATCCGCTAGTAGTAAGCACATTGCAGACGCAAGCCCAAAATGTGAAATGCTGAGTCATCATGCTGACTCAGCCCCCCCCCTCTGGAAGAAAGTGTGAGGGAGTTCGTCAAGGATGTGCTGGGAGGAATGGGTCCGTGAGGAGGAAACGGGTCCCTCCCCCCCTGGCGGGAAGGAAGGAAGGAAGGAGGAGTGATGAGGCAAGGGGTGGGAAGGGTAGGAATGTGGGAAGGATAGAGTGTGGAAAGGGTGGATGTTGGTGTTGGGATGAGAAAGTCCATTTTTCGACAGGAAGGAGGCCTCGGATGGGAAAATGGAGTGCAAATTCGGACGTTTTGGCCAAAGTTGGGTCTAGGAACTTCTTCCCAACTCAATCGGAGAGAAAAAGTTCAGCCCCCCCCCTCTGGCAGGAAGTGTGAGGGAGAGGGCCAAGGATGTGTTGGGAGGAATGGGTCCGAGAGGAGGAAACGGGTCCCTCCCCCCCTCTGGCGGGAAGGAAGGAAGGAAGGAGGAGTGATGAGGCAACGGGTGGCGAGGAAGGTGATGTGGGAAGGATAGAGTGTGGAAAGGGTGGATGTTGGTGGTTTTGGGATGAGAAAGGCTGGAATTCGGCGTGAAGGAGGTCTCGGATGAGAAAACGGAGTGCAGATTCGGACTCTACGTGAAATTTTGGGTTAGGAAGGATGTTTCCAGCGACATTGGAGAGAAAAAGTTTTGAAGACCTCCCCCCCCCCTCCTGCCAAACTTCCAACTTTGGTGTTAGACATTGTAGAAAGTCGCGCAATAGCTCATTTGAAAGCTAAAAGTGAGAAAAAGGCAGTGAAAAGCTCAGTTTGGACTCATTTTCTTGGGTTTAGGGAGGAAAATGGCAGGAAACCGTCAGAGTTGGAAAAGGCAGGTGTTGGAGGTTTTGGGATGAGAAAAGTCGTTTTTCGGGCAGAAGGAGTGCTCGGATGGGAAAATGGAGTGCAAATTCGGACGTTTTGGTCAAAGTTGGGTCTATGAATTTCTTCCCAACTCAATTGGAGAGAAAAAGTTCAGACCCCCCCCCCCTCGGCACCGATCTTCCAACTTTGCTTCTAGTGGACGGATTTTGTCGTGCCATACCTCGTTTGAAAGCTGGGAGTGAGACAAATTCACTGAAAGAAACGGCTTGTTCATATCTGTCTTCGTTTAGATGTGAGACGCCATTTAAGATTTTGGGAGATTGGCGAAAAACGACAGAGTTAGAATTTGGGACGTTTTGGGCTGTAGCTTCAAAACGAACCATCGGATGAGAAAACGGAGGCCAGATTCGGATTCAGCGTGAAATTCTGCATCGGTATGGTGAATTTGAACGCAATCGGAGAGAAAAAATTTTCGCTGACGTCCCCCCCCCCCTCCTGCCAAACTTCCAACTTTGGTGTTAGACATCGTAGAAAGTCGCGCAATAGCTCATTTGAAAGCTGGGAGTGAGAAAAAGGCAGTGAAAAGCTCAGTTTGGACTCTTTTCTTGGGTTTAGGGAGGAAAATTGCAGGAAACCGTCAGAGTTGGAAAAGGCAGGTGTTGGAGGTTTTGGGATGAGAAAGTCCATTTTTCGACAGGAAGGAGGCCTCGGTTGTGAAAATGGAGTGCAATCTCTGACGTTTTGGCCATAGTTGGGTCTAGGAACTTCTTCCCAACTCAATCGAGAGAAAAAGTTCAGACCTCCCCCCCCCCCCTCGCATCGATCTTCCAACTTTGCTTCTAGTGGACGGATTTTGTCGTGCAATAGCTCGTTTGAAAGCTAAGAGTGAGACAAATTCACTGAAAGAAACGGCTTGTTCATATCTGTCTTCGTTTAGATGTGAGACGCCATTTAAGATTTTGGGACATT
>CAJQUW010007408.1:0-35007 GCA_907163375.1 Prostheceraeus crozeri | reverse complement strand
GTGGGGGGCGGGGTGCTTGGTGGCTAGTTCGGATCTGGGTGGTGAGATTGGTGCTCCGGGGTGGAAGTGTTTTGGGTGTCCCGGTCGTCTTGGATGGCTGTTATCGTGTTGTGAAGTTGTGGTGGGCTTGTGGTTGCTTTTTTTCGCGTTCGCTGCGTGCGGTGGTGTGAATATTGTGCTTGTTTCTGGTGGGATGGAGGGGGGAGGCGGGAGGGGTTGTTGGCTTGTGGGCTGAGGTGTGGAATTGTGTTGGAGGGGTCGGGTGTAGTGAGTGGGTTTTTTATGTGGGTGGTGGTGGGGAAAAGTAGGTCTTGGAGTGGGTCCTCTGTGTTGTTTTTTCTTGTTGTTTTTGGTCTTGGTTGGGTTGGTGTTTTTTTACTTGGGCGTGCTTTGTGGCGGATCGTCTTCTTCTGTTGAGTACGGCTTCTACGGAAATGGCTTGTAGAAGAGATCTTAGTGAATCAATACCCGTCTGACGATAAATGGCTGCATTTCAATAGCAAGTTTTTCAACCATAAGATTTTTCACGCGCTTCTCAAACCGCTCGAGGAGGTTAAGATGCGTTTGTGAACGTAGCCCACAGATCACTTACTTTACTGTCGTTTTGAGGTCATTGTTTCAAAGGATTGGGGGGTTGGGACTATATGTCGTGTCGAGTCGATGTGGTCGGATTACGCCTCTCCACGCTGACGGATCTTTGGCAGTGCGACGGTCGTGTTGCAGATCTCTCCAAGATCTCTACCAAGTTGTGGATCCACTTCTTTCTTGGCCACCACGAATATTCGGACAGGTACTCCAGAGTTAGAGCTTTTTTGGCCAGCTTGAGGCAGGATCCGTTCAAGTGTCCGAACCATTCAATCGGTTTGCTGCAACACATCGGCAAGTCTGTGATTCCAAGCATTGTCGTAGTCACTTCATTGATTCTACGTTCCGCAGAAGCTTGGCGGACACATCCATCTGTCATCATGTTTTCATTTTTCCAGTTCTGTTAGATGTCGTCAATCCTTCAGAGCCATGTTTCGGATGCCCATAGAAGCTAATACACTAGGACGCCAGGTGTGATAATGTACCCTTAGTCGTAGAGAAATACTTTGCTAGTAAGAATCGGCTGTAAATCCCGGAAAGTCATCAAGCCATTTTGACTATTGCAGGGTTGGTAGCACCAGAATAACAGCCTCCACTTCGATCGATGGACATCGCTCTCGGTAGCAGAAAGAGTTGCCGGGACATTAAATCATCGTACCAACAGATATTGTTGCGGGCATGTAAACCCAGGACGGCGGTACCTACACAATGTAATGCATTTGAAGCTGGGATCGGCGCGTTATGGTGTGAGGCTCGTAATCTTTTGGAATTACAGCAATTGCAGTGAGAACACAAAATTGGATTCTGCCTACTCCCTTTCGGCAGACACCGCAAGGTTACCTGGGCTTATCGCTTGCTGGCTGATTGATCGGCTTCGCTCACATAATTTCGTCTTCCCGACATTTACTTTAGGCCTTTATTTCCAGATTAGTTTTCAAAAACGTTAAACGAAGAGACAACGATTAATTGAGTCGGCAATATGACAAGAATCGTCGGCGTATAATTATCCAAGGACAGCAAGGCGGAAATCTTCGGAAATGGCTTCCATCACGATGACGAAGAGAATCGGTCGAGTACGGATCTTGGTGCAAGCCAAATACACCACTCATCACTGTAATCGGATCCAACTTGACCATAGACTTAGCTATTCCTATAAATCGATTGTACAACACTAGTTGAGCCATTCGTCGATACAACTTCCTCATCGCCACCTTTCGATCGTTCACGGTACACGATCGAACGCCCCTTCTCATGTCCATGAAAGCAAAGTAGATGTCTTTCTTTGCTTAAATATTTTTCTGCAACTGACGGAAAAGAAGATGGATCAGTTGTGCTTTGCTGGCCTGAAACCAAAATGCATAGGGTCAATCGTCACTTGCTCTCTGATTAGCTTCTCAATTACGCGATCGGTGATTTTTTACACATGATCCAGCAATTTAGGCACGATAGTTATCACATGTGAGTCACCTTTCTTTGAAGAGCAGTTTCACCTACAGTGAGAGTTTCAGTCCTGTGGGACTTGGAGTTTTCGTGAAGGGAGGCGGTGTATATATTTTGTGACTGCTTCAATAAGCATTTCTAGAGTTGTACCAATTTTCAACACAACACTAGATGTTACCACTATCCATCAAAAGGACGAGATGGACTTGTGTAGATAGAGTCAAGTGGAAGATACGGGGCCTTTTGGCACGATAGATATACCATGCGATGAGGCTGTGTTTGCTGATTGGATGGATGGCCGGTTTCCATGGACATTGCCGCTGACTCAGGACGAGCTGAATTTGCTCTCTATTCTGCTATCAGACATTTTAATTGGGGCACTGCGAGTACTCGAAAATGTTCGAGTCGAGTCGGTCGACTCGACAATTTGTTATACGTTCGAGTTATCGAAGATGATGGGTATTCGAATCGAGTTGCGAACACTCGTTAAAATATACCATGTTGCATTGGCTTTTTTTATGACTTACTACTTTAAGCGTTTTTATTTATTCAGATTCTGTTTTTGGACACAGGTGGTCACGGCAATAGTGTAGAAGCTGCAATGAAATGTTCGCTAAATTCAGTCACATTAAACGCGGCCAATAACATCATTAGGAGTCGATGAATTATTACTCTTATTCTATTTGGACGTATTCTGATTAACTAATTACTACCTCCCTGGGTGCAACCGGGTCTCACAGGAAATCGATTGATGTGAATTTCTTTCATTTTAGAATCTCCACGGTGATGGAATTTCATAGGCACTTAGATAGGAGACCAATGCAGGATTTTCTCCACGGCCTAGCCTTGAGTTCCCGAATTAACAGGCGGAGGCTGCTCAACTTGTGGAAATCTCAATGTTATGTACTTAATGTTCTTTAACTTCTTATTTTTCACTGGACCACATGATCTAATTGACTTAAACCTCCTGCCAGAATTCACTTCGTCACTGACATGCGCCTACATAACGTCTTCGTCTTTCATAACCCTTCAACATATTCTTATAATTTACTTTAGATAATTCTTATATAATTAAGCATAACCATTCAACATATAACCCTTCTTCATATATCTGTGTCCTTGAACTCAACTCCATCATTGAAAAATCATAGTAGGTCCAACGACGTTTTAAGGGATAAAAGTTTGGGTGACATAGTGAATGTGATCGCGTCTTATACAATGCACTACAAACAAGCCTAATTGAAAACGACAAAATGTTTTGCAGATTTTCATGAGGAAAAGGTCGTAAACTTTCGTCCATTCAGTCTTTTCGCTTAATTTTCCGCATGCCACCTTTCTTGCATAGCTTTCTATTGGGCGGTACATCCTTCAGTAGGACCCCCCTTCATCATTACAAAAACTGCACCCAATATCAAAAATCTCTTAGTAATCACACTCCCAAGACCTCAGGCATATGAGTGTCCGCATGTAGATGTCGCTGTATGCAGATTCTATTCTGTCCGGTAAAAATTCCTGTCGCTGAGTCATTGCATTAGCCACGCTGTATGACTAAAACTGATTCATTAGTTACTATTCGAATTAATGGATCCTCCTGGGGACTCAGGGGTTCCAACCCTAAATCCTGAGGAAGAAGAGACAATCAACGAGGGGGTATCGAGTAAGGTGACGTAGACGTTGCGTACTATAGCCCACTTGCGCTCTAACTAGTAATCCCTGCCAGGTATTTCAGAACAGCAGTGGCACACTTTCTTAATAATTACTGGTATAATATGCCTACAATGCTAAATATATACAATGCATTAAACAAAAGGTTTTAAAAAATTGATTGCAGATGATTGCATGGCATAGGAAATTTTCTTTTCAATTTGTATAATGTATGTCGAATGTTCCATAATAACATAGTACTTAACAATTGGACAGTGCACATCACTTGATTCAACGATGTTTGGTCGCCAATAACATATGTTCTTTATTCGCTTTCAATTTTGGGCTTTTTATTTAGCCTACAGTAGGCCTAAAACATATTTTTGCCTATTAATATGCTATGAAAATTTTTCCCAAAGACTCAACTCGAAGTTGACAAAAGCCCGACTCGCAGAGGCCGCCAATGTGCAACTGCTATGTTGTGAGTTCTCATCTTTCAGGGGCCTTTTTTTTTCCGCCATTTATTCAACCTGGAAGCAAAGCCCTTGTTTCTTCCGATTTCTTCACTTGTTTACTTTCGCGCTGTATCACCCACCAAACCGTTGCATTGCTTTGACCAACTTTTTTTAACAAGTTCATCATGCAAGAGATCGGATTTCTAACAGAGTATTCTAGAATATTATCCAATCGTTTGTCTTACATGATAAAGAAAATGACAAGGGGTACTGATAACCAAACATCCATCTTTGGGCGGAACTCGGTTGTCACCATGTCCCATGAAAGTGAAGCCTCCTTTCAGCCAGTAGATACGGAAAAGCAGGATAAGGATTGCTTTGGTGAATTGAATCTGAGACAATCCCTAGTCAAATTCTAGTCAAGATTTGAAGTCCACATCTTCAAGATTGCGCTTGAAATTGTCCGGTTTGCATCATAGCCTGCCAGACAGTCGAATTTCGCATTCAGTCTGTCCAGCATAGTGGCAAAATTCTCAAATTTCTTAAGGAACCAGTTTTTTGAAAATTGAAGCAACCGAATTACGTCAGTCCTGTCTGGCAAGATCTAAGAGACTGAAAAGATCGTAGAGCATCATCTATCAATGGTAGGTGTGTCACCAAATACTCATAAAAGAGATGAAGGGCCTTCTACGTCATTATTTGAATTTTGCTGACACGCTTGGAATCTTTTTGGCAGTCACTTTGACCTGTACCCACGAAAACGTCTTTGTCTCAACGAATGATGACTTGTATTTCGGAACAGTTTCATCGTTTGCAACCTTTGAGCATTTCAAGGGTACAATGAAGCGAGTAAAACATATCCCAAATTTGCTTTGACATAGAAGTTCGTACTTCCGATACTTCTAACAGTTCAAATAATAGTTCGCAATAGTTCTGATTGCAGTAAATGTCAAGAGAAGACTAACGGTAGTAAAACACAACAAACTAGTAGTCCAAACAAGCCATCTATTCTTTTGGTGTTAATCATGTAATCTAAACAATAGAAATCGCTCCAATCTGAGATTCTTATAACTATAGCAGCAAATGCACTAGAAATTTTTTTTGACGATTCAACAGCACCCAAAACCCACTTCTATTTGTGCCCACTTTTGCTCTAAGCTTTCCAGAATATCTCGTGAACCATTAGAATTTTACTCAAAAAGTCCGGAAAATCCGGAGAATTTTCATCCCTGGGCCAGTACTTCTTTTGGCGCAACTAAATTGACATCTTCCCCAAAAGGAATTAGTAAATCACAGGAAAAACACAATGTAGCACCAAAAGCCAATAGCTTCCTCAATTTGGAGAAATCCTTAGTTAGATATGCTTAATAACAACATTTTATGTTTGATAGATCACTGGAAAACTTTGCCATGGTGATGTGTTGGTGACAATGAGGCCACAGCAACCGAAAATTCCACATAAATGTGTGCCACAGGTAGATTCGTTTATCGCTGCCTGACATTTGCTGGAGTATAAACTGTGTTCGCTCTACGAATATTACAAAAGTGCATTTTGTAAAAATATTGATTTTACTGAGATTTCGTGCGCAATTAATTTAATACACAGATGGGATTATATCAGGGATCGCCAATTCAACCAAGAAGAAAAAACCGGAAGATCGGAAAACCGCGGTTTGAATGCAGATAGATATTTTCGATATTTACATTAGAGCAAAATTCGCAAATAACCGGGGAGCGGGCGGGTGGAAACTGAAATCCTTGGATTCACATCGTCTTGAGAATTGTGGATTGGGTATCGAAAAAAGACGCTTTTTTCTATTAAAGTCAATACAAAAAATTGGAAAAACTTTTCAAAAACATTGTTTCTAAAGCATATTTGCAGATTTTGAAGCATCCATTTAAAAACATATTGTGGTCAGTTAATGAATTTGAAAGTCCATGGCATTACTCGGGTTTTTCCAACGACGAAACTATACAGTCAATCAGAATCATGCTTTTTCATTTCTGTCATCATTCAACCGAACATAAGCGCAAAAACATAGAAGTTTCACCTCGTGGTTCACTGCATGTTTTATTCATTTAGTTGTGACTTTTTAACAGTTCACCTACGGAAAATGGCGTCTAGGTAGTCGAAAGATTTTCGCTGAATTTTTTGTGATTTTGGTTTGCTTTCCTTAAACTATCGGTTAAGGCATTGGACCGTGCCTTAATATGCCTACGTGGCTTTAGATACAAGAAAATAATCGAAAGTACCACGTTGAAAAGCGATCAAAAAAATGGATATTAAAGCGTCTTAATAATGGTGAGATATATATTAATTATTAAAATACAAACAAGAAAGTTGAGGGGGAGGGGTCGAAGGCACAGCACAAAAATTGCGTCAATGCACACAGCATCCTTGAGCAATGTTCTTTCCGTCGATAGTTGAAAGAAGAACAATTTCCTCGTTTCAAAAATCACAATCCGAAATTAGCAACTTCGGGTAAAGATCCCTTGAAAGTCATAGAGGTCAGGATACTAGATGAAATGTGATGTCTTCGATCTCTTCTCAATTGCAAGCCACTCAAGGCTGAAAACCTCTCCTCTACATATTCGTGAAAGAAATTATCAAAAATGATCCGATGTAAGTTTCCATAGACAGAAGAACACATGAGAAGGATCAAATAGGTGGCACTCTGTGACCACACTGAAATTTTGAAATGATGCAAGCAGATTCAAGGGCCTCTCATCACAATGAAGTCCTCAGTCATCGAGTTCAAGAGAAACGACATTGATTTGTTTGCGGAGCTCATGTGTGCGATTTTGAGGTTCGAATTACAACTTATGACTCTGCGGCTCCAATTGCTCAAGATGTGTTTTGTACGTCATCGGCAAATGGTTTCCCTTAAATACCCAAAACCGCTGGTAGTTGCAGATGAACGAATGCCTGCACGGCAATATGGGCTTACTATCAACTTTTGGGATTCTTGAATTAATCATGAGTTTTCCTCAATTCGAAACGCATTCTGTGTTCAAAACATTTCATTCTTGTTTTACTTCCTTGTTTGAAAATCGTCGATATTGATAATTTTGAAATTACCTGGAATTCGATATCGAGAGCGGAGGGGCGATTTTTAACGTATGACCAGGAGGGTTGTTGAAGGAAAGTATAAAACAAGCGCGGAGCTGTTTTTTCGCAGTTTGGTATGGTGTACGAACCATGTAGTTTATTTTGGTTTAGAAAGTTGTCAGAGAGAGGGTCTCTGAGACAAACGAGTTGTTGGACGATGGTTATATTAGAAATGTATACCGATATTGCATAGTCCGATGTATTGGTGGCGTTCAACCCATATAGATGCCGCAAACGTAATGAATGACGCAGAAACGGTGTGTCTATGGGTGCAGTACAAGAGTGTAGATTTATAACATTCAATCCTGATAAACTTCTAGATCTTGTCCTTACAGCAAGAATCCAAGACATATCAGTTAAATTTTTTCTGACCAGTTCAGGAAATTATTCTCGGTATACGTGCGTGACAGTGTGTGTTTCGCAATAATTGTCGTTGTCAATTCGCTGCTCCAATTACTGTTCGTTTCCGCTTTCATCAATTGAAGCAATCTCTTTAGGTAGACGCGATGGTTTTGTGTTAGGAGACTATTACTTCACTGAAACTTGCATATTGCGATATATCGGCACCCAAGCGGGTTACTCTCAAGAAGAATACCGCTTCTGTATGGACAACCGTTCTCCGTTATTTGAAAAACGCCGAACTTTGAAACTTCGATTAGTCTATAGGTGCAATGCAGGAGTGTCGATCTACACATCCAAGTTAATAACTAGATAATGTCCATCAGCCATTCATTATCCAACTAATTAACTACACTGAAACTTAAATATTCCTTTAGGTGACCTTACGGCCCACCCAAAGTGTGATAGCTGTTATATTTGCTAATAATTTCTGATGCAATTATTTTTTGGCAGTTATCGCTATAACTCGCACCAAATACAGACCACCAGACATTCGCACTTCTTAACTTTTTTTCGCTTTTTCGAAAATATGCCTGAATTTTCGTTTTATCGAGTGGCATTCGTTTTTTTGTTTTTTTTGGGTTAATAGCAAAGTTACGTGACTTTTTGTAATGTTGTAACCGGGCCGAGCTAGTAAATGTAAATTAGTGGATAGGTATGATGCGCGTCATTGTATGTGGTTACGTTATAAATACGATTGCTGCCAGAGGTGTCCTTTGAATCCTCAGAGTCTCTCAATCCTTTAGATCTAGTCGTAGAGAAGCAGCAGGTAGCAGCAGCAGTTCATATTAAGATTATTTTTTATTGTAATGGCTAGTTCGGTGTCATATACCGTTTGACGAATTGCTACAACTTACCCTCTCGGATGTCCGCGCTCCGCTGCTGCTCTCGCGCCTCATTCCTCCTCTTCGCTAGTCTGCCCGTCAGTCTTTTTCAAGCTGGGCTCTCGCCACGCCAGACGTACCACTGGAGGACTCAGTAGGTCGGCTCTCGCGTCTAGAGTTAGAGGCGAAGACCCTCTTCCGCGTTCTCTATTATACTCGGATTCACTGTAGATGGAAACGAAAAACAATATAGTTAGCCTTTGTTGGACCTTGAATCACGACTGGCGTTGCGTCCGAACAGATCGCACCACAAAAAACTTCAGGCCGAAACAGCACTCACTTTTTAAAATCTGCGCGGGGCAATAAAAGTTCATGAGATAATGACACAGTATAAAAGTCCATTAAAGCATAAAACTGTTTACATTATCCCCCCCTATAAAAGCATGACGCTCCCGCGTTTCTTACCATAATTTACGCGCTAAGGCTGGAACTTAGTGAATGATCACTGTGAGGCACTTTCACGCCAGGTTATGCGCTCCGCATCCGAATAATGCGGATCTCCAGCCCCGTCATTTCGGGACATTAACCGATCTGCCGGAAAACCTTCGGCTCACGATTAGCGGCTTACCGATTCGCGCTTCCCCTCTGCTTTTGGGGCGGGGCCTCCGCTATGAAAATGGGCGCATCCGGGTACGCCTTGGATCTCCGCCGCACGTCTCGAGATCTCGCCCTCAACGTAAGTGCTCCTGCGGGTATCGTTGATGCTGGAACCTGCTCGGTTTTGCTTGGACCTTCGGAACAGCCGCCAATTGCTGTGCACATCTACGATCAGATGCAGTCGCGCCTGTCGGGGGCGATCGGAAACGTAGGTGCACTGAAACACCGTCGTACGCGGTCCTCCACTCATGTATCCTCTGCGGACCATGCTCGAGCCTTTTTGTCCCGGATGCGAATTGCAAAAATTTCAGGAGCGAGGTAAGGGAACCCAACTGGAGACTTTCGTATCAGTAGACAATAGCAGGATCGGAGACCTCCATTTCACATTAGGCTTTCGCTCGAATGAAATGATTCACAACACTGCTCCTCCCCTGACTTCACAAATCTCCGTTCGTGAGAGGGCACCACCGAAGGTCGAGTGAGGGTCAGAAGCATCTGTAAATTAAGAAGGTACTACATTCGAATTCATCGGAGAAATACTCGTTCACAGGTCAAGGTCAATCATTCCCCTAAATGAATCCTCTATACTTCCGGTATAGGAGACAGCGGAGGAAGATTTGAACTGACGATTGAGGTTGTTAATTGACCGGAAATCATCTCTGACAGGGGTATGCTCCGGGTCCCGGAACAAGCACTCCAATCGATACTGGATCTACCTCCAGATTTCTCTCGGATATAAGGATGAATTTCTCGCTGATCCTCCACCAGCAGTCACGGAAGAAGACGCGCATGAGTCTCTTGATCCAGACGAACGTCATTCGGGCACGGTTTGACTCTGAGTTAACATGCACAACTGATAACTACGGCCGTGACGGATCTGACTTCTCCGTTGGTTCGCATTCATATATTTCGTGATACAAGATACGGCCCTCGCCAAGATATTGACAACTTAGGCAAGTCAGTCGGACTTCAGAGTGCAACCAGACTAAATCCCTGATCTGTAGTTTGTGTTTTCTCAATAGGCTGGTGACTGGGAATGTGGTGGATAAGGGAGGAGAAGTAGGGTAGGTGTGTTGATTGATAGGGTAGAGGTTGTTTCTTGTGGGTGTGTTTTGAGTGGGTATGTGAGGAGCGATCCACGAGGAGGATGTAGGGTTAGAAGGCACATATGTTTGTTGGGGTAGGGATGGGGGGTGGTGTTATGATTGTGGTTGATTTGTAGGTCGAGCTCGTGAGTATGTGGTGTTCAGATGTTGGCTGATATTGTGGAGTTGGTTGGCGGAAGGTTGTGTGTTTTTGGATTATGAGTGGATATGGTCTGAGGAAGTAGTGCTATGGCTGAGATTTGTGGTTAGTGGGAGGGCTTTATGTACGAGGAGGTATTTGTCGCGGAGTGGAATTTCAGGTTGATGAGAATGGAGGTGGTTATTTCGTAGTATACGATCATTTAAATGTTCTGATTTCTCCGGTGGCCGCCAAGTTGTTCTCGCACATGCCCGCAGAAGCGATGCTTGCTTGGAGCCATTCTGGGCATAATCTTCTGCTTTCATATTAGAGTTGGCTCAGATTCACGAATGACATCTATTGGGAACGCGATTTCCCTCCATAAACAATTGGACGGCGAGTAACCCGGGAGTAATGGAGTATTGGACCGATACCGCATACAGAAATGTAGCGTTTGTCCCACTTCTCGATCTCGATCGGATGAGCAGCAGCAAATTCTTAATAGTACGGTTGAGTCTCTCGACTCCCCATTCCCCATTGGATGATAAGGATAGAGCGCATTTTCCTCATTCCCAACAAATGACACGTGGCGAATTGTGCTGACTCAAATTAGTCCCTGATCGGACAAAATCTCCTTCGGTTATCCATAGCGGAAGCCAATGGTGAAGAGAATTGTAGTTGCCACTGTTTTGGCGGTATGATCTTTCGTGGCATGTTCGGCACTTTGTAAAGGGGTCCCCAAAATAATTCATTTGTAAGAATAATCGATTTCCGGAAAGCGTTTATTAAAGGGACCAATTATTGTCCAAAGAAATGCGGCAAGAGGTTCGTTCTTCTGGTATTGGTCGGAGGTGTTGCTACAGTCTTAGGTTGGGACCCCTGCATTCACCACACACTCCGCAAGATCCACCCATTTATCAATATCCTTCCGTATCCCTGGCCACCAAAAACGTAGCTTTACTTTCCTGAAAGTTGACCTCTTTACCGGTGTGCCACCCACAGGGTTATTGTGATATTGCTGAAGGGCTTGTTCTTCTGAAGCGATGGAGGCAAAAAAACCCTCCCACCTAACATCGTCTAGTGGTACCTATATGTAATATTATATCATTCAATCAGAAGCCATAAAAGGAAATTCTTTTATCATTTTCCGCAACTCAGGAACCTCTCCTTGCGCGTTTGATAATTGTGGAGGGCCTTGACGCCCTTGTTGAATCCATGAGACGCATGAGAAATGGTATGAGGATTCTATGACTGTTGCTCTTTTTAGGTCCTCAGCCACCACACCAGTAATGCCAGGTTATGGCTGCAATTTCAAAACGTTGTTCTATCTCCTTAGAACATGTTGGACAATCCCCATGTGAACGATGTGACCGCCCGATAGGGCAACGGCATTTGTATGTTTCGGATTCGGGCGATATTCGATCGTAAACTGAATATTCCAGTAATTTCTGTATCCAAAAGTGCCACTTGTCCAGTCGGCTCTTTAAACGAATTCAGCCACGTCATCAAGCACTATGATCTGTCCGCAAAATGAAAGGTCTCCCTACAAATACGACCGCAGATCATGGATAAAATATACCATCGCCAAAATCTCCTTTCGGTATACGCAGTAATTCTCTCTGTCTTTAGTAAGACACCTACTTCCGTAAGCGAGAACTCTTTCCAATCCCACTTCTCGTCTTTCTGTGACAACACACACCCATATTGCCCGAAGCGCTGGGCATCGGTGATCTACAGATAAAATTCCCCGCTTCACGCAGAAAAATCGGCAAGGTCAGAACCGGCGCAGAGCATAAAGCTTGTCTTAGTATTTATAAAAGCTTCCTCACACTCATCCGTCCACGAAAACTTTGCGTTCTTACTGTTATTCGGTGTGAGCGTTCGGCTAGGCTTGCGAATCTTTAATAAACCGCCGTAGTACGACACATCTCGATGATATTCCCCGTAATTTCTTTTGAGTAGCGGGTGACGCGGCCAATTCATGACTTTCTCGATTGTGGTTTTGTCGGTATGGACACCTTCCGGCGATACCACATGTCCGAGATATTTAACCTCCGTCTTAAACCATTGACATTTCTTGGGATTTAATTGCAAGTTAGCCTTACGAAAACGCTGTAAACACTGACTCCAAGTTGGCTAGATGATCTTCAATACGAGCGCCCAATGATCGATGGTATCGTCTAAAATATACCAAACAAGTTCCCACGTCAATCTGCCAAAAACGTTATTCATTAGTCTTGCAAAAAACAGCAGGAGCAGTAGTCAGTCCCATAGGAAGAACGTTGAATTCATATAGGGCCTCTGTGGGTTGAGAAACGCAGTCTATTTTCCTTAGAGCTCTCCTCTAATGGTACCTGCCACATACCCCGACTTGAGATCCAAATTCGGTGAAATATTTTGCTACCATGCCAACGAATCTAACTCTTCGTCCCACTCTCGGAAGCGGGTAAGCGTCTTTCACCGTTACTCGTTAATTGCCGAAAATCCACACTAACATCGCAAAGATCCATCTATGCTTCTTTACTAATAAAATCGGGCTTGACCACGGACTATTACTAGGTCTGACTACATTATCTCGCAACATTTCATCCACCATCTTGTCAACATCTGCTCGCTTTGATGAGGAGGAATTCTCCGTCCTCTGACTTTATTAGGAGGACTCATGCCTGGTATTTATTGTGGTGATGGAACGTTGTTCTATTTATTATTCTTATTATATTTACTAACGGTGTTTCCTTCCTCGACAAAAACATCGGCAAACTCACAAAGTTAAAAGCTTCCGCTTTGCGAACCTCATCTTTCGACAAGGTTACCTTGAACGAATTTGGTCTATCGCCACTTCAATACATTAGATTTATGAGATTTCAACGTAGACTCTTCAGTTACCGTTAGAATTTCCTCAATTGGTTCAACTGCGCAATATGCCCCCTTGAAGGAATTTTCACCTCTGAATGAGTTAATGTTAAGCAATTGAAGCCATACTTTACCATTATCTGTCTGTACTACACCATTTGCCATAAGAATACCTTCCGGTAAACTTGCTGCAAAGGCGTCACCATACCCAGAATCGCTCTCTCTGGACCAGTTTTGACAAATACCTTTACAATAGATAAGAGCGTCAGAGGGACTGTCGTTTCCTCGACCAAACTTATCTCGGTATCTACAACCTCCAAAACGACTTCCTCATCTTCAGCGGTCGTGCCGGTTCTTGCGAACTCAACGACTCCTCGACTATTCAAAATGTCGTATATCGAAAACACTGACAAAAAATCTTGTCCAAAAATAATATCGTAGCTTATCTCATTGGTACCACAAATTCATATGTGCATATTTCAGAACCCAAATTCACATTTCAACTCACTAATTCCTGCAACTCTTAAAGGGCCTTTTCTCAGCGTCCTAAGCGCAGGGCCGTCTGGAGCTATCAATTTTAGCCCCAACTTCTCTTGCAAGGTTACTATGCACCATACTACGATCGGCGCCGCTAATCTAACAAACCCCATCCTCTACGATTTTGTGGCAATAATAAATGGACTACATTCTTTACTGAGGAGGTTTCTTCTTTGCAGTTCCAGACAGACCATTCCGCGAGACCAATTTCGCCTGGAGGAAGATCGAAACTTACTTCATTGGGCCTCGCTTATTCGTTTAAATCACGAATAGGACATATCCACGTCGAAAAATGTCCTTCGCGATCACACGCAAAACATCTCCAGAAGATCTACGGAAATCGCTTGCGCGAGATGCTTCCGCACCGTGGAGGTGTAGGAGATCTAGGGAACCGTCTAGCAAAGGGTTGCTGTTCCCGATTGAACGCCCCACGAGATTGACGCCAATTCCTGTCCGAACTGCATTATCAGGCACCCTGCTATCTTGCGACTGCACCGGACGGTTGAGTTGACTTACCACACTTTCGCGCTTGTTTCCCACATCCGGCACGAATGACTCCGCAGACAGAAGTGGAATTTCGCGGAATCTATCGTCAACCTTCAAAATATGACCCACCTCTTCAGGTGGCGACAATGCAAAGTGGCGGGCTACCTCTACATTCGTAGTGCCCTCAATCATTCTTTCAATGATGCACCGTTCTCGTTCTTTCTCCCCAAAATTCTGGAAAAGCAATGCGCCCCAACTTCCTAAGTTCTCCCTCAAACTCGCGCAAGGACTCACCTCTTCGCTGCGTACGCGTATAAAATAACTCTTTCGCTCTCGCGACACTAGGAGCTTTAGAGTATCGCTGTCGCAAACTCTTGACGAGCAGTCCCAAATCACTCTGCTCCATCTCTGAACGGTTACTTACAAACGCGAACACCTCATCGGACAAAAGTGAATTGAGCTGAAAAATCCTCTCTTTCGGCGGATAACTGTCGAGAACAGAATCTAACCTTCTGAACCAAACGTCAAAATCACCTCCTTTAAAATGAGGAATATTCTTTAACGACACACGCGTATATTTGTGGCTTCCGCCACCTTTTTCCAGGAACAGTCTTTCGACTGATCAGACTCAGCATAAAAAATATGCAGGAAATTTAATATATCTGTAAGATTATCCTGTACTCTTCCCACATCAAGTGCTCGACATAACTCTGCATATACTGCATCACTCAGCTTTGAGCACAAAACGAACTTCCTTTCCCGCATGGAATAAGTTTCCAATGCCATTCTAAAACGGCGGTACCACAGAGCAAAATTACCTCCGCAAAAAGAGACCAGATGTTCTACGGAATATCTGTCGTAGAAACTATCTAAAACAAGATCTGACGTTTTAGAACATCTTGAACGTGGGAACGGCCACCGCTGCCACCATTTGTAACTGGCCTAGTTCCGCGGTCAAATACGTTTGACGAATTGCAACAACTTACCCTCTCGGATGTCCGCGCTCGCTGCTGCTCTCGCGCCTCCTTCTCCTCCTCTTCGGCCTCGTCTGCCCACGTCACTCTTTTCAGCTGTCGGCTCTCGCCAACGCCAGACGTACCACTGGAGGACTCAGTAGGACGGCTCTCGCCGTCTAGACGTAAGAGGCGAAGACCCTCTTCCGCGTCCGAAGCCGCGTCTCTATTATACTCGGATTCCACTGTAGATGGAAACGAACACATATAGTTAGCCTTTGATGACTTTGATCACGACTGGCCGGCTTGCGTCCGAACCAGATCAGCACCACAAAAAAACTCAGGCCGAACAGCACTCACATTTTTAAAATCTGCGCGCAATAAAAGTTCATGAGATAATGACACAGTAAAAGACCATAAAACGCATAAAACTGTTACATTATTATTCTGAGAACAATACCCAAGCCAGAAGGCCTATAGGTATTATTCACGGCACTAATTTTAACCAACCCAATGGGATATAGGTAGGACAATATCAAATTACCAGACCAACCGTATCAAAGGCTATAAGCTAGTTATTATTAACACGTGAATGACTTTAAGTCTAACCCAACTCCGAAGAGCTATATGTCTATTATTATTATTATCTGTGAAAGCGTAAACCCAACTCGGAGAGCTTTAGGTTTCTTATTATTAATACTATGTACGTGAAATAGCAAACCCAACTCGGAGAGCTATAGGTTTGTTGTTATTATATTTAATTTATGTAGCAGAGCAAACCCAACTCGTGAAGTTATAAGTTTACTCAGCCACTACACTTACTATACAATTTATTTAATAAACAAATGTGTCACTATTCTCTATACATAAACATATAACACAATCACACCGGACAAGTCACATACCACTTTTGCCGTATACTTTGTTACTGATTGTGTCGTTCTAGTCGTGAACAGAGTTCACCAAATTTATTAAATCGACTTATAAAGCATATTTAAACGACAGCGTCGTTCATTTTGTTATTGGTAATCATTTGGATATTGCATGCCTTCTATTATTCAACACCTATATATATATCATGACTATATATAATTCATTGTTTCCCAGTACCATCAATAAGCATAAATAATACATTTAAATGTACACATTTTCATGCCATTTAAAAACGAAACTAACATTTATAGTTTCATTGAAGTGTCACGTAATCAATATTATCATAGTAAAACAATACTACTACACTTCCCCCCTACTGAAAAAAAAATCGTCCCGATTATATATATAATTATATAATTCATATAATATATAATTCATAGGCGGAAGACACGCTTGAAGTTGTCGTGAACAATATTACGTAAGTTTTCTACCGTCAGGTCGCGGCATTTAGCTACACAGGAGATAACATAATCCGTTCGGGTAGGATATCTGGCAAGATTAGGCGCATCCGTCTCTACCAGTAGGCGTTCGATCGGGATGGCTCGTATTGCCTGAATCCTGAGATCGTTCCTCCGACTCAGATCGTTGCGGACGTGGATGGGCGCAACGTTAAAAAACATGTTGTGGAAAAGATCTGCAAAAGAACGTATTATCTCGCGAGGGACGTAAGTACAGTGCAAAATCAGTCGATTGGCCGGATTTATGTGGTTGAGCAAAATCTCTGCCAGGGTTTCGTGGGCCTCTGTATCTCCCCACTCCTTCTCTCTACAGTGTAGGATCAATGGGAAGGAAAGTTCAGCGGCCAACAAAGCCTGGTCACAGAATGCTTGACACTGGCAGTCCCAATCAATGGTCCATTTCATGTCGAGTCCAGTCTCACCGATGGCCCCTATGTTGGTGTTGTGACGTACATGGCGGCGAAGTTGTGCTTCCACTGAAGGAGACCAAATATCCGCATGACGGGGGTGCAGACCCATAGCTAATATTATTTTGACATGGGGAAAATCTCCTTGGAGGTCGCTGTGTCCCCAGCTGTCGACGTTGTCCCGAATGTCCACTACTGCGCTCATCTCTGCGATATCAGCCTCCATCTCATTGATATGGCCAGCATGGCCCGCGCGAACGCAAGCGTCGTAGAGGTGGATGTGGGCATCACCTCGCCAAACGGCTGGAGGGGCTGGAACTGGAGGTTCATCATCTCCGTCTGCACCCTCTGGTGCGGGGCGTTGGATTTCGCCCTCGGGACCCTCACGTAGGTCTTCAGCGGGCGCCGAAGATGCACCCTGTGTGGCTATAGGTGGACTGGCGGCCGCAGATGGAATCGGCTCCAGTAAGCCAGATGGCCCAACCACAAAGGTTGCGTCGGCGCTGACGTCTGCGAAATTATCAAGGCTGGATGTCGAGTCATGAGGATTGTCGGTCATGGAGGCTGTAGGAGCCGAAGGGTTCCCAACTACCACTGCCCGACTATCGCCAATTACCTCGAAATCGATGACTCCTCGAGTGTCTTCGGACGTAACTAGCAGAACGTCTGCCTCTTGTACATTTTGGCGAGTCTCTTTCAGCGTCTGTTGTTGATGACACTGCCGTTTATCGCTGACGTTCTCGCGATTCAGGTTAATGTGCGACTCATGCAGTCGAATAAGTTGGCGAGACGGAACTCTCCACAGGTCTGCCAAATGAATAATACGGCCATGCACGAAGGTTTGGGCATCTCTGGAAGTGGCCGGAAGCGTGGCTTCAATGACGGCCCGGCTCAAACATCGGTCTTTGGTCTTCCTATTCCAACCTGGAGGACAGCCCCGAACCAATCCCTCACCCAATAAATATTTCTGCAGTTCTAATTTAATTGACTTTGCTTCTGCTTGTGGTATGCAGGATCCACCAGTTGCCATTTTCTGGAAAGAAAGACAGTGAATATCGGCCTGATGCTCTACGATAACAGGTTCTATTTCTACTCGGACATGTCAGAGTCGGATACGTCTGACGTAGCTATGGTACTGTGAATTTCAATCATTGGGGCAGTAGACTCTGTTGTGTCACTGTCACAATCTTCTGCAATCATAGGTAAGGTGAAGTCGGTTGTATCAGTCCCCGCTAAATCATCTACGCTGATGTTGGATTCATCCCGCTCGTCTTCGATGCAGTCTTCAGCATCGTTCCTGACGCAAGGGAATTTTTTTAGGCGATCAGCGTGTGAGACAAACGACTTTCTCCCGCGCTTGGTGTCGCGAATGAGATATGTGTTGTCAGAAAATCTCTGCTCTATGACCCAAGGTCCGTCCCATGGGCGATAAAATTTACGTTGTTCCCCTTTAGGAGCAATGGTGTGGTAGTACATCACGAGGTCCCCTATTTGATAGGTGACATCTCTCACCCCCCGCGCGTCATATCCTCGTTTCTGACGAGTCTGCTGAGTGCGAGATATGGTTTTAACCAGGGCTGTGGAGCCGATGCGCTATCCCATCGGCTCCGGCTCCGGCTCCACGACACTGATGTGAAAAGCTCCGGCTCCGGCTCCGACTTCTAATTCAGGTTCTATCTATGCTGGTTATCCTGGATCCGTTGAACGTGTTTTTTGGATAACGGTGTGGCCTTTAGAGGCTTGCTACAATCATCAAATTAGTTTTCATTAACAAGCAACGACTTAAGTTAATAATAAAAATGATAATAGCCTAATATAATAATAAATAACATGTCATATATTTTTGCATGAATTGACTATCTCTGAAAGATAAAATAAAGTTATAGCCTGGATTGGTTAAATTAGATAAATATCTCCCGCACTGGCTAAATATAAATTGGCCTAGCCTGCAACCAGTCTACTACGAGGGTATATTAAATAAGACCACAGGGGCCGAATAGTAGTATAAGCTTTTTAACAAAGCTTGAATATGAAACTGGATAGCGTATGCCTCTAAATAGTTTATAGGGCCTGTATCTACTCGAACATGGAAAGGGTATAGGCTATATAGCCAAATATACCGTATCAATAAAGATATCAATTGCTTTATTGAATATTAATGTGTATATAGGCTAGCTTAGGTTGTTATTGCTATTTGTTGTTGCCGTTATCCATTAGTCTGTTGGTCCATGAATAATATGATCGGTGGGTAGCCCACGACTCATCATCTGTAGAAATTGTAATTCAGATAGTCTCATTGCAGTGTAGGCTAGAAATGTACAATTGAAAATTATACTTAAAAAAATTAAAAATATCTAATTTAGGACGAGTTTTGTAATTCTATGCAGCATACTTAATAAGTTAAGGCTTAACTTACATTATGTTAATTTCGTATTTTTCATTATGGCGTAAAGTTGCACTAAATAATTCATCAATGATTCATGTATATTATTGTATTCAATTTATGTATAACATATTACCACTATTCCTCTGATGATGGTTAGGCTGATGAAATGAAAGCAAGAAACTAGAATACGAATCAACTATTTATAATCAAAATTCAAAATCTTAAAATCTAAATCTTGCTGATAGGGCTTATACATGTATGTCATTCAACAGTACTACTATTCATTGGTTCTAATGAACAACAGTGCATCGATGAGATCTAGCTTCATGCAGCTCCTGTTTGATGGCTGCAAAAGTTTAAGGGAACTAAAAAGTCTTTCGACGGACACCTGTGATATCGGCATTGCAGATACAATTTTTCTAGCCTGTACCAATTCATCGGTTTGATTTTCCTTGTCAGATGAATTGCTTGAGTTCTGCATTCTTTGCAATTTGTCGAGTTCTTTCTCATATTCGTCAGCTTCAGGATCATCGGTAGCATCAGAAATCTCTTCGTCATGTGCAGTTTCCGTTTCTGTCATGTCTGCATTTGTGGAATGCAATTTCATTGCCACTTTCTTCAAGGTATGAATTCCTGTTATTTCTTGGGCTGTGTCTTTTAAGCCTATACGGTACCTGGGATCACAGAATACTGCTGCCAGGAAAAGTTCGTTTGAAAAAAGTAGCGATTCTCTCTGTTGAAGTGACTGAAGGATGTCTTTCGCGATCGGGTCTTCGCGATCTTTTTCTAACCTAAGCTTTAATAATAAAAACTGTTCGAAGAAGTCTCCTGGAGAAATCTGGGCAGATTGGAGTCTCAAAGTAACTTCAAAGGGAAACTTCAATATTTTCTTCATTTGCGCAACTTCAGCCCAAATAGCCGCGCTCAGTTTCAGATCATTGTTGATTTCTCCAATTTCTTGAATCGTTTCTTTTATCTCAAGAAGACGATGTAGCATCATGTATGTTGATCCCCATCTAGTTTCATTGTCCAGTATCGCCTTCTTGCATCCTCTTTTTTTCAGAAGGGCTTGTAGATTGGGTGTCCGAAGCTTTCGAACAACAAATCGCAATTTGGCAAGGCGATTTTGGCAGTTTTGTTTCTTCAAGCCATCCCTAATGGCGAGTTGTAATGTATGAATACCACATCTCATATGTTGGATATTGATACTTTCAATGCCATTTTCAATTTCACGTGAATCATCATCTGTAGGATCAGTTTCCTCTTCGATCTCAAATTCGTCTGAATGGTCATTGATTAAGTTTTCATTGAGAATTTTTACGCCCTTCGTCATATTAGAAGCGTTATCTACAACAACTGCTAAAATCTGACTCGTTTTGATGCCGAACTTCGATATTATTTCTTCCGTCATATTAGCCACATCTTTTCCCTGATGTTTACCACCACTGTCGAGTATTCCTAAAGTTTTCACAACAATTGGGGTTGGACTATTCTGTTCACTATAGAACTGGACATTTACTGCAAAGAAATTTATGTATAAGCAAGTGGCAGCATCTGCTTTAACGAAAAGCAGTTTTCCTGATAGCATTGATTTCAATTCGTTTTGTTTCGTTTCTGCTTCGTCAAGAATATACTTGCGGATGGCCCCCATCTATACTAAGACCAAGTTTTCTAGCCATTTCACTACCTAGCATTAGAAATCCATCGCCTTCAAATGCGTGTAATGGAGTTCCTGACGCAGCCATTTTAACAATTCCATTCTTAAATTGATCTGCGGTCATTTCAATTTTGACTGAAGTTTGTTTGATATTGAAAAATGAATAAATAGGCTGTTCTGCAATGAGTCCTGGTGCAGAATTTTGTTTCAAAACTTTTGCTGGCTTCGTTGAATATGACTTGAGACCATCATGTTCCTGAACTAACTTTGACTCCTCCAGGTGTGATCTTTCCAGATGTCGTTTCAAATTAAAGCAGATGCTGGATCCAACCTGAAAAAGAAACAAAACATTTAACAAAGTGTCTTCTTTCAAACTTGCAATTCTCTTGTCTACCTACATGTATAATTGTGCTAACCAGTATCTGACTATCATGAAATGCATATTTTAACGCGTTATAGCGTTTTATAAACATTTGCACTTTGCAGTATGAATGAGTACCACACTGTAAAGTATAATTCGTGAGTACTGTGTATATTTTACTAAGTTCATTTAATTTAGGTTTAATTTTTATGTTGAAAACTTCACACTTTTCGTGGATATCTATCTTACTGGCCGTACGTTGTCATTATATATATATATATATATATATATATATATACAAGGTGTTTCAAAAGTAGGCTAACAGTAGAAATTGGCCTTGAAAAGCTATGTCTTAATGCTATAGATTAATAAGCTATGTCATAATAATCTTTTTCACGATGCCACAGATAGCTAATATGCCTTGTATTCGTAAGGGGCAAAAATTCAATACTCTTTGACATCGCGTAAATCATATTAAAATATCTCATGATCTCCAGTGTTTTCATGCCTACATATTTCACTACAACCCAATTTTAATCTATACGATCATGAGAAGTCGAATAACTATCCAACATCTATCAAAAAAAAATTATTAGGAAACCATGTAAACAAGATAGTAGTTGTTTCAGTGTTACTGCGGAGAAGGAAGAACAGCTGACATTCGAATGTCCTCCGCGCCCCTCAGCCTGGTGCACGAAGACGCTGTCGTCAACACAAGACAGGGAGGCGAAGAAGGAAGAACAGCTGACATCCAAATGTCCTTCACCTTTGTTAATTCCAGCCTCCTCTTAGACCATCGTCAGAAGCTTCTGACGATGGCCTAGAGGAGGCTGAAATTAATAAAGGTATTAACATTAAAACAACTACCATTTTGTTTGCTTGGTTTCCTAACAAAAAAATGAACAAATGAATAACCAAGGCCTATTCAACATATCAAAAAATTAATCAACTTAAAGTTGCAAAAATTCACGAACGCAAATGCTCAAAATGTCCACCATGGACATCGGCACATTCTTGTAGTCTTTCGGCCACACTGTGGCACACAGTTCTGCATAAGTTCCTGTCATCACTGATCTCTTGACAGGCATCTGTGATGTAGGAGCGGAGTTGAGAAAGTGTGTGAAGTTTTCGTCCGTACACTTTCTCCTTTACAACGCCCCAAAAGAAAAAGTCCATCGGAGTTAGATCGGGAGAGCGAGGAGGCCAAAGGATGCTACCACATCTCCCGATCCACTTTCCTGGAAAAGTGTCATTCAGATAGCTTCTGACACTCACTGCAAAATGCGCTGGTGCACCATCCTGCTGAAAGTACAGCTCATTGAAGTTGTTCAATGACTGCATCTCAGGAATCGCAAAGGATTGGAGCATTTGAAGGTACACCTCAACCGTCACAGTTCTTTCAAAAAATACTGGCCCAATCACACCGTTGCTTGACATACCGGCCCAGACGGTTAAGCCAGGCTGGTTCAGCTCATTTGTTGATACCATGTGCGGATTTTCAGGGAACCAGTAGACACAGTTATGTCTATTTACGTGACCTGATAGTTTGAAACTGGCTTCGTCAGACCAAACTATCTTGTCAAGCAAATCTGGGTTCTCCCGAATTTCCGACAACATGAGCACAGCAAACTGCAAGCGTCGTTCAGCATCATCCGGTAGAAGGTGCTGCAACAGTCTGGGTCGGTATGGTTTCAACTCAACTTTCCTCATCAGTCTCCAAGTAGAGCTTAGAGAAATATCCAACTCCAATGAGGCTCTTCTTGTTGACTTCTTCGGACTTTGAACAAATGTTTGGGCCACTAGTTCCTCGTTTGATGTTATTGAAACTGATCGAGGGCGTCCTGACTTCGGTGCATTCTCTACCGAACCGGTCTTTTCAAATTTATCTCGAATGCGATAAATAGCAAATCTTGATGGAGGATTGCTGTGAAAGGCATCTCTCCATTCCATTCGCACCTTTTCAGCATTCTTGTTTTTCCAAAAGGATTTCAAAATCCATTTTCTCTGATCATCTTTTAGATGACCTGACATGACAGAAGCAGCAAATTCAAAAAAGCTTCAAGCTTGTTTAATTCACTTCAAGTCAAACTAACAGTGTTTGATTCAAATCAAATTAATTGAACATATCCATGTACGTAATGTCAGATTGGTGCTATATCTTGTCCATGATAGATTTCAAAATTCCTTTGCCAATGGAATGCTACTGCATAGACTTCTAAATGATAGTAGCAATTACTTCGAAGTCTATGGCTCATGTTGGACTGATCATGGATATCCATCGACTGATTCAGGTGTAAATCGCCAATAGAACGGTCAACATAGATTTCCTAGGGCAAAATCAACTGTTAGCCTACTTTTGAAACACCTTGTATATATATATATATATATATATATATATATATATATATATATATATATATATATATATAATAAATCAAAAGAATTAATTACGCAACTTCGAGTATACTAAAAGTTTCATGTTAATACAATCTTCAAAGCATAGAAAAGGATAAGTTATTCAAAAGATGGTAGAGGATACGAATTACAAAAATGACCGTGATATTTGATGACGGTATAGTTATGATGTAATGTTTAATGTGTATGTTGAGATATCATTTCACACTTGATAACAGGAATTTACGTCTATGTCTACATGTTGATATCAATTCACTTTTTTTGTTTAGCAGGTTTTTTTCTTTATAAGTAAGGATGTAGTATTTCTCTAAGAGACATAGGTTACATCGTCTTGTTCCACATTTGTATGGTATCGTTTGGTCCAGTATTTCCCATTTCACTTCGTATTTTTTGTTGTTGTTATTTAGCGACCATATTAGCTTGGATAATGCTGTTTCGTTCTCATAATTCAAGTTGGTAAAAGACGTCTTGTGATTTCTGTGTCGTGTTTTAAAGTCATTTTCTGTTTGCCCAATATATACCATTTTTTCATTGTCATCTGTAGTTACTGTTGCTTTATAAACTACGCACTTTGTTAGGCATTTGTTTTGTAGTGGACACTGTTGTTTGTTTCTACAATTGCATTGACTTTGGATGGGTTCATTGTTTCGTTCATCTTTGTTTTTGATTAATACCTTTGAGTTATGTTGTTTGATAATATTTTTCATGTTTGTCATACAACTATAACTGAGTTTTACATTGTTCTTGTTGAATATAGTTTTGTACTTATGATTGGCTGGGAAGTGTTTGTTTATTAATGATAGAAATTTATGACCAATATTCGTTTATACCAATTTTCTATCATTAATAAACAAACACTTCCCAGCCAATCATAAGTACAAAACTATATTCAACAAGAACAATGTAAAACTCAGTTATAGTTGTATGACAAACATGAAAAATATTATCAAACAACATAACTCAAAGGTATTAATCAAAAACAAAGATGAACGAAACAATGAACCCATCCAAAGTCAATGCAATTGTAGAAACAAACAACAGTGTCCACTACAAAACAAATGCCTAACAAAGTGCGTAGTTTATAAAGCAACAGTAACTACAGATGACAATGAAAAAATGGTATATATTGGGCAAACAGAAAATGACTTTAAAACACGACACAGAAATCACAAGACGTCTTTTACCAACTTGAATTATGAGAACGAAACAGCATTATCCAAGCTAATATGGTCGCTAAATAACAACAACAAAAAATACGAAGTGAAATGGGAAATACTGGACCAAACGATACCATACAAATGTGGAACAAGACGATGTAACCTATGTCTCTTAGAGAAATACTACATCCTTACTTATAAAGAAAAAAACCTGCTAAACAAAAAAAGTGAATTGATATCAACATGTAGACATAGACGTAAATTCCTGTTATCAAGTGTGAAATGATATCTCAACATACACATTAAACATTACATCATAACTATACCGTCATCAAATATCACGGTCATTTTTGTAATTCGTATCCTCTACCATCTTTTGAATAACTTATCCTTTTCTATGCTTTGAAGATTGTATTAACATGAAACTTTTAGTATACTCGAAGTTGCGTAATTAATTCTTTTGATTTATTATAAATAGCTCTGTATTTTGCATTGAGCACTTTACGATACTATAGCTCATATCAAACGAGTATATATATATATATATATATATATATATATATAGACCCACCGGAAAAACGTCAGATGGGTGACCTGTGACCCGCAGACCCGTTTCCATCTTTGTACATAGTCATAGCTCCGATACATCTTTGGTTGTCGAATAATTTGAATTAGTCGGCCATAATGTAAATGGGTGAAATAGCTATGGGATATTCAAAGTAACTAAAAGACAAAATTATCATAGCTATGTGTTCATCATTGCAAGCAAAGTCAAATACCATTTTGACATAGCATTACACGCACGCTTTTTGCCTACAATGTGTCATTATTATGTAGATTTTGCATGTAACAATGCAGAATTTTGAGTGCGTGCAAGCGCACGAAAAATTCTGCATTGTTACATAGCAAAATCTACATAATAATAATATTGTCCTAAGCTTTATTTTTATGGGAAAATACCGTGAAACAATGCAGATAAAACCGTGAATCATTTGAGTTTTAGATATTGAGTCATAGATATATTCATGTAAATAATATTCAATGAGAAAATATCGTGTTTTTTCAGCGCATTGATATGATAAGTTTGGGGAAACTATCATGGAAAAGCTTAGGACAATGCTACCCAGTTTGCAAATTTCCATGTCATTCGAGTTCATTTATGCACAATGACATCAACGTAGATTTTTCGGGCAACAATGTATAAATATCATAGTGATATTTGAGGAAAACGATCTATGAACCTGAGGCCACATTTGCCATAGCTATCTATGATATCATGTTATCTCTTTATGAGAATGTACCGATGCTATGCTTTTCTTTTTTCCCCTTATCTATTTTTCCTGCCGGGAAATGAGTATCAAAAGAAGTGTTTCTAAATTTCCCCCTTCGGAAGAAGAGAGTCATCTCAAAGACTAGTCAGGATAGTGCTTCTTCAGTTTCGGTCAGTCTTGGTAGAGGTGTAATTGCAAAGGAAATAAAGTCTCCTAGAAGCCATCGACCTCGATATCTCAGTAGTTGCATCTTCAGTTTGCGTTTTAGTAATGATGTTCTCAGAAATGCGTCTCAGTAGTTGGGGGAAAATGAAAAACTACGAGCATAGTTTAATTTTCCGACCGGAGAAAGAGATGGGGGGGGGAAACGTATAGTGTAACACCGGTGCAAGAAGAGACATGATACCATCTTATCTCGATGAGTTTATGAGGAAAGAAGTCAACGCAGAAGAACAGGCCAGGCGACTGTTGAAAACATTCTGGGGCAATTCCACGGTAAAAACGACACGGAGGGCGAATTTTAAAACGCATTATTTTCTCTCAGTAATTTGTGTTTTTTTGAAAGGATATCCGAAGCCATTAGGAATCACAAAATTTATCGCTTAGACACACTTCTTCTACTAATAAATTCAATTTTGGAATATCTTGCTATTTTTAAGATATTTAAAATACAATCCCTTTGAATTTTTGAAACAATGTAGGCGGTGTTAGAAATGGAATTCCAAGTAGTCTATACTGCGTTATATTATTATTGATACTCCTTTGTCGAAGCTCAAACAATATTTTTTGTCAAGGACATAATTTTTTCCGATTTTTTGACACGAGTTTGAATCTTAGTATAAATGTTCGTTCGTGACCAGATATCTACTATTTTTCTATCTTCTACTGGATCAATTTTATCTAGCGCAAATTTATGTATATGTAGATGATGCCCTAGGCTACCGTGACCTTCGACTGAAATTTGATTATGAGGGGTTAATATTTACGACCGTCGGAAGAAAAGAGATGAGTGTTCGTTCGTGACTGTGCATTATGTTCGTTCGTGACTGTGGTATTATTTTCTCTCGCGACATGACCACAACTTCACAATTATCCCATCCAGCAAACTTGAACTAGGAATAAGCTATGAAAAGACCTTTCAGGTAACAAAGAGGACAATATATCAATTCAGGAGAGCTTAAAAAATATTGAATAGGCCTATATGCAAAAGGAAAATATAAAATGTTTCATGGTCACTTCGAAGGAGATGAAAAAATATACCGATCACGGCTGTCTATTGTGTAATCTACTTCCACTGGTCGAATGTCAGATTTCTGTACCCATGCAACATCACTTGTATCAGAAATCATGTAGATTGATTGCGAGCATTCCTTGAGAAACTGCACCTCATAATCATTATCAGCTAGAGATTGGATGATTCCGATGAAATTCTTGGTGGTGCCACGACTTGTGCTGACACTAGCGATGACCATATCACCGACACGAACCTCGTTGATAATGGATAGAGGATCACAATCTGCGTAGACGATTGAGAATGACCGTCGAACTAGTTGCTGATTGTCTTTGGCTATCCACTGATGATCCGTCTGAACACCGGTCATCTTTGGCGCGTTCTCAATAATATTCTGTAACTGGTGATAAGTACAATCAATGTCACCGGACGACACGACGTGCCTACAATTTTAATGTTGCACTCGTTGAGACAGGTAACGAACTCCCATTCCGTTAATCAGTCATGTCATGGGAAGCCCAAGGCTACTAAAAAAGCTTTACATTTGATGTGTGTTTCTCCACCTAAGACGTACATCTGTCTCCATATCGATTAAATCAGTCTTGAAATATCATGGGAATCCCTGGACTGCTAAAAATAGAATTCCTCGTGAGTCAGGAGAATTTTTTGGAAACTTTGAGAATAACTTACAAGCAACTAGGACATTGAAGTGCGTCAAAATTGTACCTAGCCATGAGTCGTGTCTTTGTAAATTTGTACCAGTATGACTAACTTTCGTGAATGAACTTGTATGCCAAAAAACGACGAATTCCAATAGATATTCGATGCCCGACACGAAGCAAATGTTCCGAAATGATTTATTAACTTCATCTTTATACAAAGGAATGCATGGAGCGCGTTTGTGACTGATTTCTTTTTCGAATATGTTTTCTGATGAAATTGGACAAAATGTTCGTTCGTGACCGCACTTCTCGAAACTTATGAACTGGTAGTAATCAAACGTTTCTAGATTTCTTTTCAGCATTTAAGTTGATCAAATAGCATACTAATCTATTCAATCAGAGAAAATTTCGTGATGAAGAATCCAGAGCTTTGGAGGTTATTAACGTCTACATTTTTTTTCGAAAAAGTCGTGTCGTTATGTGTTCGTTCGTGACCACTCAAACTATTGTATTTTAAACCATCAAATACACATTTTTTCATCGGTTTGGCTAGTGTTTCATAAACAGTGAATATTGCAGCCAATTCAAATAAAGTATGATTATCACCGGTTCAATAGATTAGGAATGACGATCAGAAATGTAACAACAAATCCTGCAAAGTTCGTTCGTGACTGTGTGGAATTGCCCTCTGAGGGATAGCCTATATCCATTATATTCCGTGTCAAGATGTTTCCAATATATGATTTTGTGGATTTGTAGTCGTTTTTGACGGCCATTACGCCGGCGTTTTTTACGGGTCATTATAGACGGGACCCGTAAAGTTGGATAGCACAAATATCGCATACAACATTTGACAACATGTAGCTAGTTGATATATTAATAATTAATTGACAATTAATTGAACCAAATGCAATTAACTGATTAGTAAATTTAGCAATAAAAAGTATCGTTGCTATTGATTTCATCCCTTCCAGTCACTAATTGCCAATCCTTGGGTAATACATGTATTTTCAATAGTTAGAAGCTCAAAAAGGAGAACATTACATACCTTTCTATCGATGAATGTTACACCACAGGTCGTTTTTTCCACATTCTTTATCAAACATTTGAAGATTTCACCTTCGTATTTCTTTTCAACTGAAAAGTATTCGTAGACTTTCGATAACTTTCTTTTGATCGACATCGTAAGCCGTAAAGGATGGATAAAAAGGATAAAAATATAGTACACCGCACACTGGCTTATACTGTTCAGTGCAGAAGACACACGACGTCACGATGAGGACAGAAATCCAAAAGAATCCGATGGTGATGAGTCATCGTCCATGACACACTCGCATTATTCCTGGAAATTCTGGTCACGGCCATTGGATTGTCAATGGCGAATCATTGCTTGAATGCAGTCCGTCTTCATTCTCCAAGGCTGATGAAACTGAACTCGGAGTATCACACAGCATGTTGCACGGTGCAATGCATAATAAAAAATTTGACTGCGAGGACCGAGCAGAAATTCCATCTACTTTGCTAGCTTTCGAATGCGCGTGCGGTTTAATGTCATAGACAATAGAAAAGGGAGGTCAAAAGGCGCCTTTATTGAGAGCGTCTCAGTCTTTTTTTATTGTTGACATATAAGTCAACATGATATCAGCATAGTGTTGACAGACGGAAAAAATAATAATGAAAATTCTTAAAATCCACAGGTCTATGACATTTGGGGAAATATTATTACACAATACGACTCTTGTGCACTCCTCCTCCCCCCATTTTTTCTCTGGTCAAAAGATGCAGCACCATTGGATGTCCGTTTTAGCATCACCGGTTTGAGTGAAGCATTCCGTGCTGTTGTAGAAATCTACGTGGGTAATTGCGATGTCATAGTCGCAAACTTCGTCAGCAAGTCAACATTGTAATTTGCCTTCGGGTTTTTTCGCATTGAAATATACCCTTTGAATTTTGAAGTCAAAGGAAATTCACTGTGAATGAGATACCTTTAGAATAATAAGGCGCTACTAGAAGTGGCTGGGTCGCTTATTGCTATAGCCATGCGAGGACTTGTAGTCAGGTCATTCGTGTGAGTGTGAAGAGTTATCCCTCCAATCAAAATTGATCAAATTGAATAATCGATTGTTTTGAAAAATGTAGGTGGGGGGACTGCACAAGAGCCTACACTACAATCTAAGGAAATTGGCATTGTCACAGATGCCAGTAGCTTCTGTCAGTAGCCATACCGATAGATGGTAACCTACATAGTAACTGTATTATATTTAAGACATTGCGCAAGAAATGTATCTATATTATCTTTGCTGACTGACCTGGAAATGTGTACATAAATGACTGGCGACTTGTCTCTAGGAATCTCAATCATATAGTTAGCATGCATATAACAAGTCTTCAAATTAATGGATTTTGGAGAATTGTCACTAAAAGCTATGGAAATATGTGTAAATATAATACATATAATACAAAAGAAGGCGACAACTGCAAAGAAAGTTATCGTGGAGGACAGATCACTGGTATACTTAAAAGACATATCTTTAGATTTCAAATGGTCTAATTTTTTATGATGCCAATTAATACCTTTCAAAATTCTAAATTTATATCAAAGCTCAAACTATCGGAGCCGGAGCCTTTGTGATAAATCGGCTCCGGCTCCGGCTCCACAGCCCTGGTTTTAACGACATCCCAGGTCTTCATCAGTTTTTCCTGGATTTCATAAATCGCCAATTCTTTGCGTCGTGGAATTACAACACTTACATATTACTCAAAAGTATTGAATGTTTTCAGTATGTTAAGTATGTTTGTTTATCTTCAAATTTGGACTGAGATCGTATCATGATATGAAGTTTTCACTGTGGTTTTTACAGGCCATTTCTCGCTATAATTCGGACAAACGAGTCATTTTTGTGATAATGTCGTGGAATTACTCAATTTACCATAAAATTTACGATCGAATGTTTTGATCTAATACTTGCTGAGGGTTTTGAGGAAGCTTCACCAGTGAATAAAAAACAGTCGCTTTTTAGTAAATATTTCCCAAGGATAAGACAAGTATGAAAACATTTTGTCGTGGAATTACACGAATAATGTCGTGGAATTACACGTACGATCATGTCAAATTATTAAGGTAAAATCCGCATTCCAATGATAATCTTTACTTGCTCAGTGCATTCAAGGTACTCAGGAGTGCTGTTACAAGTCATTTCGTGCAATACTTTGGACGAGCAAGTCATTTTTATGATAATGTCGTGGAATTACTAAATTTACCACAAAATTCACGATCGAATGTTTAAGATAAATTTGCTGTGAATTGAAATACCCTTATGGTATAGGAATCGCTGAGATTTTGAAGAAGCTCTACTGTAATATAAAAAGCAGTCGCTTTTTGATAAATATTTCACAATGATTTAAGATAATTGTGAAAACATTTTGTCGTGGAATTACCGAATGACGTCGAATCTTGAATACAAAACTACACCTTTTCCAAACCAACTATAACAATTTTCAAATCAGAGATAATAAATCTCAAGACAAAAATAATTCTGACTTTTGATCTGAGAATTGTTACAGAAGAGCTGCGCTGTCAACTAAAGTGCAGACGGAAAAGTCAAAGCAAAATAAATTTGCTCAATTCAATTGTAAAGATCGCAAATGGTTTATATATAACAAGAAATTTTACGAAGCTAATAAGAGTATACCGTATTTTCTCTAATAAGCGCCGCCCTCTATTAACCGCCGCACCTTGACACGCATGGAAAATAAGCGCCGCCCTCGAATAAGCGCCGCAACTGTTTAAGTGTGAAAAAATAAGCGCCGCGGCGCTTATTAGAGAAAAATGTAAGTTTTTTTTAAAGTAATAGGCCCACATATGGAAAAAGAATACTTTGTAATTATTGATTATGTTTGTAATTAAAAGCAAAATAAAATAAACAAAACAAAACAAAATAATCCAAATCAAATATATTATTTTTTTAAAATAACATTCACTCATGGTTGATATCTTCGCCAGCCATGCAAGCGGGGAGAAGAGTCAGCATATGTTGGTAGATATTGTGCACTTTGTCGAGGGTGATGGCTGCAATGGCTTGTTCGGCAAGCTGCATCATTGTTGCCACCCTTCGCTGTTGTTGTTGTTGGAGCAGATCATCTCGGATCTCTGCATCAGCTTCTTGAATTCAGCCTTCCATACGCTGAAGGAGCCCTCGCAAATGTTCAAGAAGGGAGAGTAGGCAGGCTGGAAGCGATAGGAGTGTCCCACTTTCAGTTGAGCAATAGCAGCTATGTTGTGAGATGGAGCGTTGTCGAAGATGAAGATCAAAGTCCTGTCTTGAAAACGTTCGGAGCACTCCTCGAGAAATTGCTTGAAGTCAGCAGCGCGATATCCTCCTTCCTTGAATGCATGGTGCACCAAGCCTCGTTCGTTTGACACAGCGAAGATTGTGGACATGTGTGCGCTTTGTCTTGCATTGACAACTCGAAAGGCTGGCTGTCCTCGTAGCGCTCTGCCCATGCTTCTTCTCAACCAGAGGCGAAAACCGCTTTCGTCGACATACACTTTTTCGACGTTGGCCATCCTCAATAGCCATTGAGCCATATCCCTTCGCGCAGCTTTAACATCAGGCGAGTTGCGTTGAGCCGGCACGTCGCGCAACAACTTCAAAGTTATAAGACGACCATTCAGTGCATTGGCAACTGAATTTTCACAAATTCGAGGTTTGTGCGGAAGTCTGTGGCGGAGTTCTGTGTTGATTTGAATCAACGTGTACTCAGGTGCTCCTCGACGACTGAAACAATTGCAATTGATCATTTGCGCATCAATGCGCCCTGTTGCGAGTGCCACCGCGAGGGCGAGAAACGACACCATGCTGTTGATAGCGTCGAATGATCGCATACGCAGTTCCTTGAAGGATTCCCAACTGCCGCGCCGTCTCAGCAAAATCTTCATGCCTCTCGTAGGCAGCCACGATTCGTTGTTTGTCAACGTCGCTTATGCGGTTTCTTGGCATCGTCAAATTTCAACAGAATATCGTTTTATTGAAGCTTTTAACTTGGCAGTGAATTGATGTCTTGCGCGTTTTGCAGTTGATTTGCGATTATTGACACCTAATCACTTATTTGACACATGAATTGAAAATTTCTACTCTTGATCTAAGAAATAAGCCGGCTGAATTGCGTCATCTTACATTTGACATGATAAAATATTCTTGTATTGAGATTATTTACAATTGATTTTCATTAGCTTATATTTGACTTGGAAAAGGTGTAAACTACAAAAAATAATCTATATTCTCTTCCTATGTTGAGGAAGCTCAGGAACATCAAAATTGACGGTAAGTTCATGAATAAAGCAATTTATCGACGTTCTTTAGATCTTTCTTTGACAAGGAATATTTCAGATGTCTCGCAGTGGATGTCGACCCTTCGACCATTGGATCCTCAATACGTGACAATATCGCACCAGTTGCAACCACCTGAATGTCTTCTTTTTCTGGGAAGATGAACCTAAAAAAATAATAACATTTGTAGGTAGTACGGTAACATCAGAATGTCAATCACGCTTACTTGTTTTTGCCAACAATTTTCAAAAAGCTGATTTCCAGGTAGTTCGAAGAGACGGATCGAACAATGCTGGGATACCAGGAATCGTCGAAGATCGCAGTTATCCAGTCATTTGGACTTAAAGAAACATGACTTGTGGTCTGCATTTCAGGGTCTTGAGAATCACGTGGGGCTGAGCTAGCATCTGTAGCCTTGATTCTGAGTAGCTCAGACTTGCAATCATTGTTTTCCGCTATCTCCACCAGACCTGCATCATGATATCTTACGCAATGAATGGATTGCAAGTTCTTTATCTCACTGACACCTTCAACCAATCGTTGCAAGTCAGGTCGCACGTCTTCGATTTCGGCTGAAGATATCTCAGAGCAAGTGATTTTTGCGCCAGAATTCTGGACGATGGCACAAAACTGCGAAGCATTTCTAGCTACAGATCGACGAGAACCAACTGCCCTGCAAACCATGGATTTCACTAATCCTCCAACTCCGTCAACCACTCCCTTGCCGTGAGAAGTTGAGAAGAAATTCCAATCACCAAGAAGTTCATGTTCTTTCAGAAGTTGGGTAAAAAGAAAGATCCAAAATCTTTGCTTAAATTGGGAAGCAGCCCCATCGCTAAAGAACAATACTGTTGAAATGCACGAATGTTTTTTCAGCCAATGTAGAAGGAATCTCACATACACGTACACAGTGAACTTTGTATGTTCTGTAACATCGCTGACCAATGCAAACGACTGTGTTTTATCTTTCAACCAGACAAATCCAGTGAAGATCGATATTTGCTTGCTATTAGTGAAGTGAAATTGTTATGTTGCGTCCTGTTCTTGCACTAGATAGTTTTGTGCAAAATCTACTTGAACGATTGCCATTTCTGGTGTGATATTGGACTTAAGCCCGAGAAACAACTTATCCTGACTCCATTTCGTAAAGCAATGCTTCTTAAAAGAAGGCAGCATATCTAGCAAGTGATTGAGGACATCATTGTAAGTCCAATCAGCAACTGTCACCTTTTCAGAATCATCTCACATTTCGAAGGGCTGGATTATCGTGTCAAGTTTCTCAAGCATGATGTTATTTCTCACAGATTGGACGCAATCGCATGGCTTCATCATACAAACTGTGTCATTAATGTCAGAGACAATCATTTCGAGCGACTCTTTTGTGTTTTTTGGATACTTCGATTCTGCGATCTCATTCAGGACATTCAGAAAAGTTTGAAAAGTGTGATGTTGTTTACAAACACAGACGTTGTGCGGAAGCTTGGAGTTCAGCTTGATATATGATGGTCTCAAGCTCGCGAATTTGGAAAATGAAATGCTGGTTTCAGTCTCGATCAAGAACAAACGATGAGCC